>BQNB010027925.1:0-57150 GCA_026074375.1 Tanacetum coccineum
TAAATATCAAGTTTAGGTGGGGATTGTTGGGATTTAAAAGGCTTCATATTAGTTTTCTAGTTTCTGCTGTTGATTCAGAGTTACTAATTTCAGTTAAAGATTAGTGCTGCTAGTTGAAGTTTTTTGCTTCTGCTGAAGTTTTGAAGAATTTACTCCAAGTAGTTAGTGTTGTTAGAGTAAATTGTTAGTATATTAGTCATGTTTTGTATAAGTTAGTGTTGTTTTGTATAAATTAGTGCAAAGCATATGGTTAATAACTAATTAATCATCCCCTAATCTAAATTGATACTACTATGGTTTAGTGTGACCATATATGACATTTTGTCACACTGTTCAAGTGTGTGACATATAGTCACATAAATATCTGACTATGTGGCCGTTCAAAAAACAGCATGTGTGACGAAATCCCAGATTTGTACTAACAATGAAGCTTAAACTTCTATATTAAAACGGAAATACATTACATTAACGAATAGGTTGCTCTGGCAAGATGGTAACCTGCTTGACTTCTATAAAGGAGGTCGCGGGTTCGATTCTTGCTGGGGTGTAAAATCCTCTTTTATTTTCTTGTTATGAATATATTGGTTTTTTTAGGTATTTAGTCACATACAACTAAGCATAAAGTGACAAAAAGTGTTAATAAGTGTGACCATATAGTCTTTAAGCCAAAAGTTCAATATAGACCCAACATTTGTCATAGACCCAATGAACCAATCATAGCCACTCATTTTTTCATAAAAATAAAAAAACTCACTTTCCACCTCTTTTTTAAAAATTAAATATCTCACACACCGTTAATCGTTACGCAAAACAAAACATACCATCGCGACGAGAATTAAATTATCTTTTTATAGAGGGGCGACACTATGTACTTTCGACGAACTTTTTTTTATGATTTTATGAAGTAATATACGATTTTATAAAATCATATATGATTTATGAAATCATATATGATTTTATGAAATCATATATGATTCGTTGTACGAATCATATATGATTCGTCATACGAATCATATATGATTTTCGCAATTCGTGACTGAAACAAAATTGAAAAAAGTTTGTCGGAATCACAAATCATATATGATTTTATGAAATCATATATGATTTTATGAAATCATATATGATCCGTTATACGAATCATATATGATTCGTTATACGAATCATATATGATTTTCGCAATTCGTGACTGAAAAAAAAAATCGAAAAAAAGTTTCTCGAAAGTATATCGTGTCACCCGTCTACTGAAAGATAAAAAAATACTCGTCGCGATGGTGTATTTTTTGTCGTGTGACGATTTACCGTTTGTAAGATATTTTATTTTTAAAAAAGAGGTGGAAAGTGAGTTTTTTTATTTTTGATGAAAAAATGAGTGGCTAGGATTGGTTCATTGGGTCTATGACAAATGTTGGGTCTACATTGATCTTAACTCCATAAAGATGTGCGCCGCACTTTCTGTAACAGCAGACATATTTTAAGATTTTAAAGAGATTTAAACACACGTAAGATGCACAAGACTAGCAAACAATCTGCAAATAACTAAACAAACAGCGGCACCAAAAACTTGATGTGTGTTTTTGCAAGCTTCAAATTTATAATAACTAAAAATACCGATTTTGACTAAAAACACAACATTTGGGCAAGTATACACTATTCGAGTGTAATATAGTATTAGGTAAGTCCAGGTCGTTCCACGGGATTTGTAGCAATTCACTGATTGTTTATCAAGTAACAAAGCTAAATGATTGTCACGGATCAAATAGCCAAAACGTGTGTATAAAACAAGCAAGAAACAAGGCATGATCCACATAACATAATAGATACAGATAGAGCAAGACTTTATATAAACAAAACATACAAGTCATATATGACGGGTAATCATAATAACATGCATATCTACGAATAACAAAAAACAAAGAATCATATCGCCTATAAACAACATTACACAGTTGCATTAAGAAAGGTTTATATCAAATATGCATATATATGAGTTCCTCCCAACCTAGTCGGTCAACATAAGGAAGGGTCTTAAACATCATTCTACTTGGGTTGTTTATCATTTTACCACATAATTCTCACAAGCATGATATTGATTCACCATAGACAAACGGTTCAATATATATCAAGACAATTAACCCTTTCGGCATATTTCAAATGCAATGATATACCAAAAGATAAAAAATGATCCAAGCAAAGATAACATTGATTTCATAAACATATATATTCATAAGTCATAGCAAAATTATCCAAATATTATATCATGTTTCACATATTGGAACAAAGTAAACAACGAACATTACATCATAGCATCATTCCTACAAACAATGAACATCCAAACCTACTAAGATAACCCACAAGGCTTTCACAAACCCGCTGGAAATCAAGAACGCGTCGCCAAATGGTGTGTTTGGTAACGGGTTTAATATAGTAAAGGAATTAGAGATTTGGTGTGAATCTTATAATCCTCATGGTATGATGTGCTTAGGTTATGGAAATATGGTGTTTTAGTGGTGGTTTATGGTGGGTAGTGGTGGTAAGATCCTCACCACTCCTTCCTCATCTCCAAAGGCTCTAATGAAGTTGTGTGATGTAATATTACGATATTAGTGTGACGAGATATACTGAAATAGGGAGAGCCAAAGGATGTTATATAGGCTGCCTCAGAGGGCTAAAACGCCTCACAATATATTGTACGCCCACGCTTTGGGTGTTAATAGTTGTCTTTCAATTTAAACCTTTAAACATTCCACCGCCTAAAAGTGCCCGAATTTTGGAAAAAATCACCACACTTTGGGCAATTTTCAGCACTTGGCCTTTTTCAAGGTTGTAGATAATTGAATTCTCTTTGTGTGGCCGCTTAAACCAACTAAAACGGAGTTCGTATGACCGAGTTATGGCCAAAACAGTGGACAGGTGTCGGGAAGCGTTCAGCTTGAGTTATTTCTTCGTTTAAGCTTCAAATCTTCGTGTTTACTTCCATTTTCTTCCATGACACATCATATGAACCTACAATAGCAAATATACTCGATTAAGTATCAAAAGTTCTTATAATTAACCAAAATAGATATATAAAAGCACTGATAACACATATAAAAATATGTATAAAATGAGCGTTATCAACATGGTATCAATGTAAGTAATGAATATAGTGGTCACAAAGTTGTATTAGCACCCTTATGTAAAATGTGAAAGTATTAGTTGAAGTTTGAATTTATGAAGTCAAAAGTATTGAATTTTCTCAAGTGACTTATAGACCTAGTTAAAATTCTTAGAAAGAAGTAAAGAAAATGAGATGATATAAAGGAAGCGTTAAAGGAATGGTGGAATAACTATGATATAATGCAAAAGTATTAGTTAATGTTTGACTTACGTAAAGTCAAAATTGTACATTTTCCAAATGACATGTAGACTTTGTGGAAAATTTTAGATGAGAAATAAGTAAGAACGCAATGTTCAAGCAAAAAGGTTAATATAGTGATATATTGGCATGGTAAAATGTCACTTAAATGACGTTCGTCATCAAAAAGAGTGTAGATGAGATAGAATTAAGTAAGAAGTAGAACGGATTAAAGGTAATTAGTTGTGTTATAGCATGGCTGGCATTGCAAAACCATATAGGTTGATGCAGCTAGTTGAATATAGGATTGAAAATGCTAAAATGGAATAAGGAGTATAATACTACCAAGTTTTAGTTAATATTAGACAAAGAGATTTCAAGGAAGAATATTAAATAAGGGGGTAGAATTGTAACACCCCAAAACCGGTTTATAAGTATTTAATTACAAGAATGCCATTAGAGAGTTTGACTATAACTTTTATAAGTTTGAAGACATTGCGTAATTGGTTAGTCAAACCCGGTAGTCAACTATAAGTATAAGTATAGTAAATAGGTTGAGAAAAATTAATGTGTCATATTTATAAAAGAATAGACTTAAAGGACTAATGTTGTCAAATAGTAAATGTGTTTCATAAGTCAATGTGACCAAAATAAGAGAAAGGATAAATTGAAGGATTAAATGTGTCAATAAGGCAAACATTCACCAAACAAATATCTGTATAATTCTAGAATTTCCAAACAACTCTTTAGTCTGGTAGGTGTGTGTTGTGGGTGTTGATTCGTAGATTTGTACACGTAAAAAATATATAAAATATAATACTTTTAAAAGAGTAATTAAGAAAATTACCAAGTTACCCTTGATAAAATTCACTCTCAAAAATATATATAATATAATATAATATACGTATATTTAACCGGGCAAATATGATCACCCGGGTCGTTTCCCCAATGACTAGTGAAATTGAAACCACGTTTTAGTTCGGATTCTGATTTGAATGAAGCAAAGATATTTTGGATAAGCTATTACTACTAATTAAGAATCAACAAATAATGACAATTAAGCAAGTAAACTAATTTTAATCCTTAAAAATGTAAACTAAAATTTCACTAAATTAAGAAAAATTACCGAAAATTATTAAAAGTAAAAGCCCTAATTTTTATCTTTTATAAAATTAAATTAAAACGAATTAACGATATCAAAACCTAAATACTAAATTAAAAATTAATAAACTTAATGAAAAAACATAACTAAGGCCTAAATGGTGGCAAAACCTAAGAAACACACGGAGGGACTAACTGAAAACAATTAAAATCTAAAAGTTACACTTTCCCTACATACCCTAGAGAATCTATCCCACACCAAACTACGTCCAATAAGCATATTCGATTAATTTTAAAGAGCTTAAAATGAAAAACTCAAAGAAGCAAAGTTGTAAAGGAAGACAGGGGGAACAAGATTAATAAAGGCTACTTGGGCTGAAACTCACAAATAAGCTCTCAAAGAGCTTATCTTTAAGCTGTTACAGAAAGGAGGGCTTATCCCTTGGTTTTAGAAAATAAGCTATAGAAAACTCAAAACTAGATCAAAATGAAAAAGGAAAGAAGTTCTAAAGAGCTTATGATATGCTTAATCTATAAATGAAAAGAAACTAAAGGTTAAACTACTTTTATGCTACTAAAATTGATCATGAAATAAGCAAACTCAAGAAATAAGCAAAGAAACACAAAATCCAAGTAAACTAAAAGGCTTAAAAAGCTAAACTAGACTCTAAAATTTTAAGGACTTATTAAACTTACTTATAATCTATCTGATTAAGCTAGAAAATATAGACTTAAAGGCTGAATTAACAAATTTAGACTCTACTTAAGTTCCTACTGATTTTGGGATTTTCAGGTTTTTATGACTTTTGACAGCTAAATAAAACTAAGGAAATAAGCTAGAAAACTGTGCAATAAAGATTTAAATCCATTAAGCTATATTAAAAACCTCAAGCCAACTGAATTTGATAAGCAAAATCCTAAAATTACGGTCCTAAATAAGCTAAGACACAGCATTACAAACTATTTAGTACGCTAGTGGTAAAAAATCACTACTTTCGCTGAAAGTACCGCTGATGCAATTTGATTTTTAAGAACAGATTTAAGCTAAGAATTAAGCAGAAAATGAAAAATAAACTGATTTTAAAAAGATAAAGCTTTTAACTAAATTTAATACTACTTGAACTCCCAGCTAAATCTAAGCTTTAGCAGTACTAACTGATGAAAGCTGTAACTAACTTGAAGCTAGGACGGTATGTAAAAGTTAGCAGTATTAACTTAAGTTATTACTGCTAGGGAAATTAAGATGCACTCAAAACAAAACCACTCCTTAAAAACTATGACAGAATTTGAGAAAAGCTTTTAAGAAAAATCTAATGAACAAATACTAAATACCAGATAAAAACTAGCTTAAAACAAACTTAGCAAACATGAATAAACAACTGAATAAGTAAGATTCTAAGATTTTAACTAATTAAACTAATATTTTTGGATTTTATGAGTTTTTATGACAGAAATTGATAACTAAAGATCTATAACTACTTAAGCAAAAACAGATGAAGACAAACAACTAATAAGTACTAGAAGAGACATTTAAACACTAATAAGCAAAGAGAATAAGCAATTAAGCAATATTAAGCATATAAACTATAACTAAGCAATTTAAACTGAAATTAGAGATTAATGAAAAGAGAAACTTACTTGATCCTTTAGCTAAACAAAAGGAACCAATTAAGGCAGCTACAAGCTCTCTAGCTTATTAGATAAGCTAGAGTAAAGTCCTTGGGATCTCTTCCAAGTTAAGATCCCCTTCCAAAAGCTCTAATCCAATAAGATCCATAATAGATTTAACTGATTTAAGGTTTAAGTAAGATTAATTCTGAATTAAAACAGCTCTATTTCAGCTTATAGACTGAAAGAGCTTAATATGAGCTTATTTGGAATAATTTGGCTTAATAAGAGAGCTTTATGACTTTAAAATGCGAGAGCTTAGAAAATGAAGATTTGAAAACACTAAAAACTATGAATGTTTCATTAATTAAAATGAACTTATTACAATACTTGAATAACGGAAATTACATTTAAGAAAATTACTACAATTAAAGCTAAAAATTAAAACTTAAAATCGACTACTAAAAAAACTAGAATGTGTGTGTGTGCGAATGTGAGGTCTATTTATATGATCCCAAGCTGAAAGCTTCTAGGACCCTTGCCTTGCACACTCTCTAAACTTTTTTTAATCCTCTGCCATACATTTCTTCAACTCATTTGATCTATGTTGTGGGGACATGTTGGATCCATTTTGTGGACACCTGAGGATTGCCAGGCTGGCATTCTTTGATGTGACGTTTGTGTTAGTTTTGTGAGTAAATTAGCACAAAAACCCACATAAACTTGTGCTTTCACCATGGCTAACGTGGCATTGAGCTTGAGCTAGGATAAGTATCCCCTTGATTAGACTAATTTGTCCTTGCATTTGTGCTTGAGCTTCCTTGAATTGACCAACGCACCCTTTAATTTCTATTTGCCCCTTGATTTACCATGGTAGTGAAAACGGGGGAGACGATGAATAGTAAAAGTGTTTCCCGCTCCTTCTTTGACAGTTAAAACTGTTGAACTTTGGGAAGTTTACACAAATGGCCCCTCTCTTCCTTTTCTCCTTTTCTAGTTATAAATAACTTTTAGGAAAGTGCAAGATTGGCCCTTGTATTTTGTTATGAGAGGAAAGTGACTAAGGCTTGGGCTGAGGCTTGGCTTCTTTGGCTTCTTTTTGTACTCTTCTGAATCTCGTGTCCGGAGTTTTGCTTGATTTTGACTGTATTCTTGTGATTTTTGACTTATCCGTACCTGCACACACAAAACACAAATACAAGCATATTTTTGCCATTTTTGGTCTGTTTTGGGTTTAATTAGGTTATTTTAGGTACAAACGGATATGTGTATTTTACACTTATCAAAATTCCCCAAACTAAACGATTGTGTGTCCTCACGCAATATCACATGCCTTATAACCAAATACCTCAAAAATTCCTCAAACTAAACCTTTGAAAAGTAGCAAAGATTTTTGTTGAGAAAGATAAGAGATCACAAGTTATAAAACACCCGACTTCCCTTTTTCTAAGATTTTTTCTCTTTTTATGATTTTTCTTGATAATTAACTACCTAACTACAACTTATTTGTGTTGACATAATGTATTGTTTTCATTACCTCATTGGTAACTTTTAGGATCATAGAATAAAAAGCACAATTAAGTGTCTAAAAGATAACTTCATCATCCCCGATTTTTCACTTTTCCCATGCTAAGCTTAAAAACAAGATCATTGTTAATTACAAGTCATGACACTAGCACTACTCATAAATACTAATTGTGTACTTACTTTTCCTCCCGCAAATCCTACTTTTGTATCTCAGGATTTTACTTAAGTCATATACCCGAAGGCTCTTTAAGACTTTTGTTTCGATACTTATTAATTCCAAAAATAAAGTGTAATGGTAAGAACGCAATAATTAGCTCCTAGCCCTTTTCAAAAGATCAAATGCAATCAAGATTAAAGTCCACATCGAGGCGACCAAAATTTGGCTTTTATTAGGCTACTTAAGCAAGGCACCATTCATGTCATATACCCTAAGGCTCTTTAAGACATGAATGGACCAATCTCATTTGCACCATATACCCTTAGGCTCTTTAAGGCACAAAACAAGACAAAAATTAAGCAACATTATTAAACCTCAGTCCTTTAGTAGGCTACAACATCGGCCACGCCTCCGACAAGATGTAGCAAACATATTTCGACTTTGGATTATATAAGTAAAACCGGTGCCTTTTATCTCGAAGCCACATCGATAGCGAGTCGACAAGAGGTTATTCTACTTATTATGACACCGGACCCCACCTCATATGAAAACTCCAACATCGGCCACGCCTCCGACACGATGAAGTAATCTGGCAGAGATACTTATTTATTATTATTTTTGCATTTTTAAGCCAAATTAAGTATTCCTGATGTGTACTCATCCTAATCACAAAGGAGCTTAAGAAAACTTCTATTAACTAATTATTAACCAAAAAACCATACAACTTTATTTATTAAACATTCATATAAAAGTGAAACAAGCTAATGGGAGAAAAAGCCACAATTAATATATATCTGAAAGAAAACCAACTTTCAAACCGTTTAATGTCATGACTTATAAATAACACTATCATTTCTTGTTCTTCACAAAAGAAATTTGCAAATGCTTAGCCTATATAAAATCCAACTCGGCATATTTAAAATCTACTTGAGATTAGCACAAGCTTTCATTTACTAACGATTCAAGTCTAGCATGTTTAAAGTCTACGTGAGACTAGCACAAACTATCATCATTAATTGTTAAGGGAGAAAGCTAGAACTCAACACGTTCAATCGGGTCAAAAATTACTTCTTATTCTTACCAACGGAAAACCTACATTTTTGTCTTAACACTTTATTTATTTATTTATTTATTTATTTATTTATTATTTTTTTATATATATTTTTAACTAACTAACAAGACTGAAAAATTTAAAATTTTTGCTATTTTTGTGGGAAAACGGGTACGTGAGAACAAAACAATAAGCAAGCAACATCAAATCGATAGATTCCCTTCCCCAAACTAAAACGAAACATTGTCCTCAAGTTTGAAGATGGGCCCACTACGTAAATCTAAGGCCCCCGATTTTTTTTTATGAAGTATGCAAAGATAAACGTTTATATTGAATATATGAGTGAAAGGAAAAGGAATCTCCTCATCCCCAAACAAAATTCACACAAAGGTAGAAGCTCGATATGAACGGAATCAACACCGACATGAGAGGCTTCAAAGAATTTGTTGGGAGAATCCTGCAAAAATCATAACAAACAAGCAACAAACATCGAGACATCGAAAAGAGAGCAAGCCTCTCTACAACACAACATATTAGATAAGAAAATAGAAAGAAAATAGAGATGATAACATGGTGAACTCCCAATAGCAGCTTGTTTTTATCACCGAAGTCGCAAGCTCGAGACTCGATACTAAATTTACTGTCCCCATAGGGAAAGTCAGGAGTCAGGAATAACCAACCTGGTGGTGTTATCCCCTCCATAGTATATGCTTCAAAACGGTGGCAGTATGGATTTGAAAATATAGAAACCATTCGGCAAGAGACTACTTGCAATTGCATAATGATAAACTTCATGCTTGTTGAAAGGTCCGGACCAACGGGACATGCGCTCTTTCGGAGAAAATCTTTATCGGCTTTGAAAAGCAAGACTTGATCACCAACATTAAAGATTCGAATCTTTATCTTGAATCGTGTTAGCTTCTTGTCTTCTCCTTATATATAATAACGAATTCTCGTAAGCTTGATCACAAGCTCGCTTAAGTTCATTGATCATCGAAGCTTTTCGATGATCGCGCCGTCGGTCCTTTAAAATCGAAGTTTGGCATGCTTGAGACCCAATATGCTTTTGTGTTCTAACAATACAACTGGTAAGTTGGACACGCTTTTCCATAACTAACTTATATTGGAGTACAATCCTATCGCAGTCTTATAAGACGGTTCTAAAAGCCATACATGGCAACCTCTAGTTTGCGGACCACGAGCAAACGGTTTTCTCCTACCGTATCCTCATCCAAATACTTTTGAGACATCGATTCGTGACTATCAACTTGACGCACTCCAGTTTGAGGATGGTAAGGAGTCGAAAAGACATGGGTTGACACCATAATTAGACATAACTTTAACAAATTTGTTCGTTTACAAAAAAAGGTCCCACGATCGCTTAAGAATTGCTCTCGGAGCACCGATCAGGAGAACAGGATTTTTAAGAATTTAACAACACCCCTAGCATCGTGGTAGGCGACGCTATTTGTATCAACCCCACTTGGAAAGATAGTCGACGGCTACTAGAATATATTTGTTACCCTTAGATGACGGAAAAGGTCCCATAAAATCAATTCCCCATAAATCGAAAATCTCACAAACTTGGATTGCATTTTGAGGCATCTCATCATGTTGAGAGATTTTGCCTTGTCTTTGACAAGCATCACAAGTTTTGACAAATTCGTAGGCATCCTTATAAATGGTAGGCCAATAAAAACCGGCATCAAAAATCTTCTTGGCGGTAAAGTTGGCACCGTAGTGTCCCCCGGTGGGTCCACTATGACAAGCTTCGAGAATTTCGAGAGCTTCTTTGCCATCTACACACCTTCGGATTATTTGATCCGCACAAGTCTTGAAAAGAAAAGGGTCATCCCAAAAATAGTGTTTTACATCTTTAAAGAACTTGTTTTTCTCTTGAGTCGACATTCCTTTTTTAATGAATTTCCCCGCGTGGTAGTTAGCAAAATCGGCAAACCACGGGGTACTTTGGTCTTTGGAAGTTAACACACTTAAAGTCTCTAAAGGAAAAGTCTCGGTAATCTCTTTTGGATCAAAAGTATTTTCGTAAGGGTTTTCGAGACGAGAGAGGTGATCTGCTGCATAGTTTTCAGCTCCCTTAGTATCAATAACCTTAAAATCAAATTCCGGAAGAAGTCAGACCCAGCGAAAGCCAATCTTGCTTTGGGCGTCTTTCTTTGTGAAAGAGATATTATCAAATGCGGAATGGTCCCGTGTAAACAACACTCATTTGTTCATAGATTAGATATGATCGAAACTTACTCGAAAGCATAAACAAACTGCAAGCATTTCTTTCTCGGGTGATGTGAAAATTCAATTCTGCCTCAGTCATTAGTCTTGCAGCAAATGAAATAGGAGAAATGTTTCTCAATCCTTTGCCCAAGAACTGCACCAATTGCATAATCACTTGCATCGCACATGATTTCAAAAGGTTGGTCCCGGTCCCAATTTGAGAGCAATGAGAAATGGACTTCGGTCCAATTATCTTTTCATGTTTGAAAAGGCTAGAATGCAATCTTCCGAAAAAAGGAAAAGAGTGTTTTTCTCTAAGAGATGGGTCATGGGTCGAGAGACGTTTGGAAAAGTCTAGATAAATCTTCGATAGAATCCAGCATGTCCCAAGAAAACATTCGAATTCCTTTGACGGTCGATCGGGAGAGGAGTTTCGAAATTACATCCCTTTGGCCTATCGACTAATCAATTCCTTTTCTAAGATCTTATTCCTAGAAAACAATGCCCTCTTTAACCATGAAATGGCTGGCTCTTTTCCCACTTTAAGTGCCTAATTTGGTGTCTTCACACCTTTTAAGGCATTTTATTCTAAATTGGCAAGGCACCGGAAAAAGAATCTCCAAAACTGAAAATCGTCCATAAAAACTCCATCTTTTCTCTACATGTCGAGAAAAATGGCCATCATACAACGTTTGGGAAAGTTTCCGTGAGCATTGCACCAACCGAATGGCAAACGGACGGTACGCGAAATTTCCGTATGGGCACGTAAATGTAGTTTTTTTCTTGAATCTTTAGGATCAATGGTGATTTGAAAATACCCTGAAAAACCATCTAAAAAACAATAAAACTCTTGCCAGCTAATCGCTCTAACATTTGATCCATGAATGGTAAACAGAAAATGGTCTTTACAAGTTGCTTCCTTTAACTTTCGATAATCGATATGCAAACCGTAATAGATCGCCATCCCGTGACTAATCTGTAGGCAACCAAGCTCATTTTCTCGTTTGTGAAAACGTTCATAACACCTTTTTTTAGAACACAATGACTGAACTAACCCATGGATTATCCGAAGATTGGATAAATCAATCCTCGTCAAGAAGTATTTTCTACTTCTTATACTTAATGACGTCATGGATTTTAGGGTTAACCCTCCTTTGATGTTGGACTGAAGGTTGGTAATCATCTTCTAAAAGGATTAATTTGTGAGCAAAACTCTAGATCTATGCCTCGGATATCAGAAAGATTCCAAGCAATTCTGAGCTGTTTTTTTCCGGTTTTTCAAAACTTTAAAATTGAGGTCTTTTCATCTAGGCTCAAATCTTTTGAAATTATGACTGGAAGCTTGTTATTTTCCTCTAAGAACGCATACTCGAGATGCGGAGGTAACTCTTTAAGCTCGACTTCTGGAATTTCAACTTTTGGTTCATAAGAAGTAGCATATTCGACTGAAGACTTCTTTGGTTCAACAACTTTGAGATCTTTTTGAAGTTCTGGTAAATAATCACCATGGTTTGGGTGAGGTAATGGATCATTGTTGAGAAGTGCCTCGAGAATGAGAATGTCACCCTCGGGATCGTAATACGTAGCATTGAAAACTGGTGAAACTGGTTCATCATCGATTGCTATGAAAGCATCGGCTTCTTCAAAGAGTAGAAAATCGCTTTCATCAAAAGGAGTAAGTGTTGGAGATGAAGTAGAAACAATCGGATCGAAGTACGGAGAAGGATTGTTGTAAGCAACGGAATCGGAAAATCCAAGTACTTCTTGTGAGTACTCTTCACAAGTAACATCGATTAGATCAACCTTTTTCAACGATTCGAGATTGTTGTAGGAAATGGAAGGTGCATCACCACATTTAAGGGTTAACGATTGATCATCATTCCTAAGAGTAATCTCTCCTTCGTAAACATCGATTAAAGCATGAGCCGTCCTAAGAAAGGGTCGCCAAGTATCCAACGTACCAGGAACGGCTATAAAACAAGAACACCAAAGTCGGCGAAAAAGTAAAACTTCCCTACTTTGCAAAACCAATTTCAAGCTACACCGTATGGTTTGTGAAATTGTAACGGTCTGGCTAATTCTAATTAAACCATTATTGTTTCGGTTAGAGGCCTGAAGTTGAAAGCTTTTTCAAATGGATAAGGCATGAGATTGATACTAGCACCTAAATCGGCAAGTGCTAAGTAACTATCGAACTCTGAAAAATCACATGGAATGAGAAATCGACCGGGGTCACCTAGCTTTTCTGGAAGCTTTTTAAGGACAACCGCACTACAATTTTCATTCAATGGTTGTTTTGTAACTCACATTAACTTGTCTTTGTTATTTAACCTCTTTTTTAACAACGAGCAAACTTTGGCATATGAATGAAGGAGCATCCGCGCAAACTTAGCTCAAAGTGAATATTACGGAAGATTTCCATAACTTTGAAGCTAAGGAATATCATCCTTTTCACGCATCTTTTGTTTGTGAGATCTCTAATGGGAAAGGTAAATTATGTTTGGTTTTGTTGCAACGAAAGAAGGTTCTTCACATTGGTTCTTTGTCTTTATGGGATTTGTTCATGACGAATGGAGGAGGTTTGGATGTCTTCGTGGCTTGGTAGCTCGATATCCTTGTTACGTACTTTCCTTTTTCCACCACCACGGCGGTGGAATTGGAGCCCACCATACCAACACCAACCAATCAACCCACAATACATCAAGTTTTACTTACCAACTCCAACACATAGTGTGTCCTAAACAGAAATTTATGAAAATTATTCTAAACAAATGATGCGAACATGACTAATTTGCAATGAGTTGATAATTTTTCAAACTGATTTTTTCCAAAGAGTTTACAATGATATCCTCAAAAGGTGGGGGAAGAACAAGAATGATTTTCAGAAATGATAGCACTCGGTTTTCATGCAAAGTTAATCATATAAATAGCAACCAACCCTTCAAGTCAAATCTTTACCTTGCAATACATTCCAACACATGGAACAGAAGCCAAGCAATTACAACTCGTAGTGGTGTTTTCATACGATGGACCTCCGATTCCACCGCCGGTGGTGGAAAAGGAAAGTGAGGTGACAAAGGATACGGAGCTACCAAGCACCGAAGACATCCAACCTCCTCCATTGGTCCATGAACAAACCAAAGACAAAGAACCAAGTGAAGAACCTTCTTTCGTTGCCAACAAAGCCAAACCTAATTTACCTTACCCATCGAGACTCAACAAACAAAAGATTCGTGAAAAGGATGATATCCTAGCCATCACAGTTTATGGGAAATCTTCGTAATATCACTTTTGAGCTAAGTTTCGCGGGATGCTCTCATTCATATGCCCAAAGTTTGCTCCGAAGTTTCAAAAAGATGTTAAATAACCAAAGACAATTTAATTGAGTTACCAAAACACATTGAATGAAAATTGGAGTGCGGTTGTCCCTAAAAAGAGCTTCAGAAAAGCTAGGTTTACCCCGAGCGATATCTCAATACCATGTGATTTTTCAGAGTATCCGAAGTTACTTATACACCTTGCCGATTTTAGGTGCTAGTATCAATCTCATGCCTTTATCCATTTGGAAAAAGCTTCAACTCTCAGGCCTAACCGAAACAAAAATGGTATTAGAATTAGCCGACCGTACAATTTCCAAACCAACCGGTGTAGCTGAAAATGTTTTTGTCAAAGTAGGGAAGTTTTACTTTCCCGCCGACTTTGTTGTTCTTGATTTTATAGCCGATCCTCGAGTACCGTTGATACTCGGGCGACCCTTTCTTAGGACGGCTCATGCTTTAATCGATGTTTACGAAGGAGAGATTACTCTTAGGAATGATGATCAATCGTTAACCCTTAAATGTGGTGATGCACCTTCCATTTCCTACAACAATCTCGAATCGCTGAAAAAGGTTGATCTAATCGATGTTACTTGTGAAGAGTACTCACAAGAAGTACTTGGATTTTCCGATTCCGTTGCTTACAACAATCCTTCTCCATACTTCGATCCGATTGTTTCTACTTCATCTCCAACACTTACTCCTTTTGATGAAAGTGATTTTCTACTCTTTGAAGAAGCCGATGCTTTCATAGCAATCGATGATGAACCAGTTTCACCAGTTTTCAATGCTACGTATTACGATCCCGAGGGTGACATTCTCATTCTCGAGGCACTTCTCAACAATGATCCATTACCTCACCCAAACCATGGTGATTATTTACCAGAACTTCAAAAAGATCTTAAAGTGATCAAACCAAAGAATCTTCAGTCGAATATCTACTTCTTATGACCCAAAAGTTGAAATTCCAGAAGTCGAGCTAAAGATTACCTTCCGCATCTCGAGATTCTGTACTTAGAGAAAATAAAAGCTTCCAGTCAAAATTTCAAAAGATTTTGAGCCTAGAGAAAAACCTCACACAATAATGTTTGAAAAACCGAAAACAAGCAATTGCTTGGAAACTTTCTGATATCCGAGGCATAGATCCAGAGTTTTGCTCACACAAAATCCTTTTAGAAGATGATTACCAACCTTCAGTCCAACATCAAAGGAGGGTTAACCCTAAAATCCATGACGTCATCAAGAAAGAAGTAGAAAAACTTCTTGACGCAGGATTGAATTTAATTCCAATCTCGGATAGTCCATGGGTAGTTCAGTCCATTTTTTCCTAAAAAAGGTGGTAATGACCGTTTTCACAAACAAGAAAATGAGCTGGTGCACAAAGATTAGTCCACGGGATGGCGATTTGCATCCGATTATCGAAAGTTAAACGAAGCAACATGTAAAGACCACTTTCTGTTACCATACATGGACCAAATGTTAGAGCTAATACCGGCAACGAGTTTTATTGTTTCTTAGATGGTTTTTCAGGGTATTTTCAAATCCCAATTGATCCTAAAGATCAAGAAAAAACTACTTTTACGTGCCCATACGGAACTTTCGCGTACCGTCGTATGCCATTCGGTTTGTGCAATGCTCCTGGAACTTTCCAACGTTGTATGATGGCCATTTTTCACGATATGATAGAAAAAAAACGATGGAGGTTTTTAAGGACGAATTTTCAGTTTATGGGAGATTCTTTCCTCGTGTCTTGCCAATTTAGATAAAATGCTTAAAAGGTGTGAAGACACCAAATTAGCACTAAATTGGGAAAAGAGCCATTTCATGGTTAAAGAGGGCATTGTTTTAGGACATAAGATCTCTAGAAAAGGAATTGAAGTCGATAAGGCCAAAGTTGATGTAATTTCTAAGCTTCCTCACCCGTCGACCGTCAAAGGAATTCGAAGTTTTCTCGGACATGCTGGATTCTATCGAAGATTTATCAAAGACTTTTCCAAAATCTCTCGACCCATGACCCATCTCTTAGAGAAAAACACTCCTTTCATTTTTTCGGAAGATTGCATTCTAGCTTTTCAAACATTGAAAAAGAAATTGACCGAAGCTCCAATTCTCATTGCTCCAAATTGGGACCAACCTTTTGAAATCATGTGCGATGCAAGTGATTATGCAATAGGTGCGGTTCTAGGGCAAAGGATTGAGAAGCATTTCCGACCAATTCATTACGCTAGCAAGACAATGACTGAAGCAGAATCGAATTACACAACAACCGAGAAAGAAATGCTTGCAGTTGTTTATGCTTTCGAGAAGTTTCGATCATATCTAATCATGAACAAGAGTGTTGTTTACACGGACCACTCCGCATTGAAATATCTCTTCAACAAGAAAGACGCCAAAGCAAGATTGCTTCGCTGGGTCTTACTTCTTCAAGAATTTGATTTTAAGGTTATTGATACTAAGGGAGCTGAAAACTATGCAGCAGATCACCTCTCTCGTCTCGAAAACCCTTACGAAAATACTTTTGATCCAAAAGAGATTACCGAGACTTTTATCCTTAGAGACTTTAAGTGTTCTAACTTCCCATATGACCATAAGTTACCCCTGGTTTTGAGAGCCGATTATTGCTAACTTACCACGCGGGAAATTCATTAAAAAAGGAATGTCGACTCAAGAGAAAAAAATTTCTTTAAAGATGTAAACACTATTCTTTAAGGAGACCCTTTTCTTTTCAAGACATGTGCAGATCAAATAATTCCGAAGGTGTGTGGATGGGCAACGAAGGCCTCCGAAATACTCGAAGCTTGTCATAGTGGACCTACCAGGGGACACTACGGTGCCAACTATACCGCCAAAAAGATTTTTTATTCCGGATTTATTGGCCTACGATTTATAAAGATGCTTACGAATTTGTTAAAAATTGTGATTCATGTCAAAGACAAGGCAAAAACTCTCACAAGATGAGATGCCTCAAAATGCAATCAAAGTTTGTGTGAATTTATCGCGATACGGGGAATTGAATTTATGGGACCCTTTTCGTCATCTAGGGTAACACTATATTCTAGTAGCCGTCGACTATCTTTCCAATGGGTTTGAAGCAAAAAGCGCTCCTACCAACGATGCAAGGTAGTTGTTAAATTCTTAAAAATCCCTTTCTCCTGATTCGGTGCTCGAGAGCAATCATAAGATCGTGGGACCCATTTTTGTAACGACAAATTTGATAAAGTTATGTCTAAATATGGTGTCACCCATCGTCTTTCGACTCCTTACCATCCTCAAACGAGTGGTCAAGTTGAAGTCACGAATCGAGGTCTCAAAAGAATTTTGGAGAGAACGGTAGGAGAAAACCGTGCCTCATGGTCCGACAAACTAGATGATGCATTATGGGCTTTCAGAACCGCTTATAAGACTCCGATAGGATGTACTCCATATAAGTTAGTCTATGGAAAAGCGTGTCACTTACCAGTTGAGTTAGAACACAAAGCATATTGGGCTCTCAAGCATGCCAACTTCGATTTAAAGACCGCGGGCGATCATCGAAAGCTTCAGCTCAATGAACTTAGCGAGCTTCGTGATCAAGCTTACGAGAATTCGTTAATCTACAAGGAGAAGACAAAGAAGCTACACGATTCCAAGATAAAGAACCGAATCTTCAATGTTGGTGATCAAGTCTTGCTTTTCAACTCCCGATTAAAGATTTTCTAGAAAGCTCAGTCCCGTTGGTCCGGACCTTTCACAAACACTGAAGTTTATCCTTACGGCACTGCAAGTTGTCTCATGCCGATGGTTCTAATTTCAAAGTCAACTGCCACCGTTTGAAGCATTACTATGGAGGGGATACACCACCGTTGGTTATCCAGGACCTCCAGACTTTCCCTAAGGACAACTAAATTCAGGGATCGAGTCGAGCTTGCGACTCGGTGATAAAAAACAAGCCGCTTCGTGGGAGTTCACCCCATGCTTATCATCTCTATTTTCTTTCTATTTTCTTATCTAATGTGTTGTGTTGAGAGAGGCTTGTTCTCTTTCCGATTTCTCGATGTTTGTTGCTTGTTTGTTATGATTTTTGCAGGATTCTCCCAACAAATTCTTTGAAGCCTCTCGTGTCCGGTTGATTTTTCCCGTTCTACTCGAGCTTCTCATCCTTTGTGTGAAATTAGTTTGGGGAGATCCATATCCTTTCATCATAATCGATTAACGTTTATCTTTGCATACTTCATAAACGGCTTAGATTTACGTAGAGACCCAACTTTAAACATTGAGGACAATGTTTCGTTTTAGTTTGGGGAAGGGAATCTATCGATTTGATGTTGCTTGCTTATTGTTTTGTTCTCACGTACCCGTTTTCCCACAAAAATAGCAAAAATTTTAAATTTTTCAGTCTTGTTATTTTGTTTAAATAAAAAAATAAATAAAAAATAAATAAATAAATAAATAAAAATAAAAATATAATAAGTGTTAAGACAAAAATGTAGGTTTTCCGCTGGTAAGAATAAGAAGTAATTTTTGACCCGATTGTACGTGTTGAGTTCTAGCTTTCTCCCTTAACAATTAATGATGATAGTTTGTGCTAGTCTCACGTAGACTTTAAACATGCTAGACTTGAATCGTTAGTAAATGAAAGCTTGTGCTAATCTCAAGTAGATTTTAAATATGCCGAGTTGGATTTTATATGGCTAAGTATTTGCAAATTTCTTTTGTGAAGAACAAGAAATGATAGTGTTATTTATAAGTCATGACATTAAACGTAGAATAGTTGGTTTTCTTTCAAGCTCATATGTATTAATTGTGGCTTTTTCTCCCATTAGCTTGAGTTCCTTTTTATAAAAATGTTTAATAAATAAAGTTGTATGGTTTTTTGGTTAATAATTAGCTAATAGAAGTTTTCTTAAGCTCCTTTGTGATTAGGATGTGTACACATCAGGAATACTTAATTTGGCTTAAAAATTGCAAAAATAATAATAAGTATCTCTGCCAGATACTTCATCGTGTCGGAGGCGTGGCCGATGTTGGAGTTTTCATATGAGGTGGAGTCCGGTGTCATAATAAGTAGAATAACCTCTTTGTACGACTCGCTATCGATGTGCTGTCGAGATAAAAGGCCCGGTTTTACTTTATATAATCCAAAGTCAAAAGTATGTTTTGGCTACATCTTTCGGAGGCGTGGCCGATGTTGTAGCCTACTAAAGGACTGACGGTTTAAAAAGTTGCATACATATTTCTTGTCTTGTTTCTTGTGCCTATAAAGAGCTAAGGGTATGATGGTATAAAAATGAATTGTCCAGTCATGTCTTAAAGAGCCTAGGGTATATGCATGAATGTGTGCCTTGCTTAAGTCTAGCCTAACTAAAAGCCAATTTTGGCGCCTCGATGTGGAACTTTAATCTTGATTTGCCATTATGGAATCTAGTGAAAAGGGCTAGGAGCTAATTATTGCGTTCTTTACCAGTACACTTTATTTTTGGAATAATAAGAATCGAAACAAAAGTCGTAAAGAGCCTTCGGGTATAATGACTTAAGTAAACTCCTGAGATACAAAGAGTAGGATTTGCCAAGGAAAAGTAGTACACAATATATTTATGATAGTGCTAGTGTCCATGACTTATTGATAATAAGCACTGATCTTTGTTTTTAAGCATTAGCCTGGGAAAGTAAAAATCGGGGATGATGAACTTATCTTTTTGAACACTTAATTGTGCATTATTATTCTATGATCCTAAAAGAACCAATGAGTAAAGAAAACAATAACATTATGTCAACACAAAAAAGTTTGTATATATAGGTAGTTAATTATCATAGAAAATAATAAAGAGAGAAAAAATCTTAGAAAAAAGGAAAGTCGGATGTTTATAGCTTTGTGATCTCTATTTCCTCTAACAAAAATCTTTTGCTATTATTTTTGTGAATGATTAGTTTACTAGAGAGAGAAAGTGGGAGGAAGGATGTATTTTTCTAGTGAGAGAAAGTAGAGAACATGAAATGCATTAAGTGAAAAGTGAGTGATAAGTGTAAAATACACATATCCGTTTGTACCTAAAATAACCCAAATAATCCCAAAACAGACCAAAAATGGAAAAAATATGCTTGTATTTGTGTTTTGTGTGTGCAGGTACGGATATATCAGAAATCACAAGAAAACAATCAAAAATCGAGCAAGCACGGACACGAGAATCAGAAGAGTACAAAGCCGAAGCCCTCAGCCAAACCGTAGCCAATTTCCTTTTGTAACATCCACAAGGGCCAATCTTGCAATTTCCAAAAGTTATTTATAACTTGAAAGAGAGAAAAGAAAGACAAGGACCAAATGTGCAAACTCACCAAAGTTCAACAGTTTTAACTGTCCAAAAATAGGCGGGAAACCCATTTACTATTCACCCATCTTCTCCATTTCACCAGCATAGGTAAAAGAGAGGGCAAATAGAAATTGAGGGTCAAGGACGTCTATTCAAGTGGTCTATATCAAGATGTCATGGACAAATCAGTCAAATCAAGCTCCTATTGGCCAAGACGCATAAGAGAGGATCATGTACAAGAGAAGAAAGCACAAATTTAAGTGGGTTTTTGTGCTAATCTACTCACATAAGTAGCACAAACGTCACATCAAAGAATGCCAGCCTGGCAATCCTCAGGTGTCCACAATTTGATCCAACGACTACAATTGATGATCAAATGATTGAATAAATGAATGATTGAGATTAAAAGTTTGGAGAGCAAGGCAAGAGGACCTAGAAGCTTCAGCTTGGCACTATAAATAGGCCTCATTCTCACACACACAAGGAGTCTTCTTTTTATCTTTCTTTTTAGTAAAATTTTAGCTTAATTTCGTAATTGTACTTAAATGCTTTTGTAATCTCCTTTTCTAGTAATGTAATTCAGTTTTCAATTAATGAAATTCAGTGTTTAGTATTCTAAATCTCGTTTTCTAAGCTCTCATTTTAAGTCATATTATCTCAATAAGCTAATAAGCTCATTTAAAGCTCTTTCAGTCTATAAGCTGAAATAGAGCTGTTTGAATTCAGTATTAATCTTATCTAAACCTTAAACCAGTTTAATCTTACATGGATCTTATTGGATTAGAGTTTTTGGAAGGGGATCTTAACTTGGAAGAGATCCCAAGGACTTATACCTTAGCTTATTAATAAGCTAAGGAGCTTGTAGCTGCCTTAATTGGTTCCTTTTGTTTAGCTAAAGGATTAAGTAAGTTTCTCTTTTCATTCTTCTCTAATTTCAGTTTAATTGCTTAGTTATTGCTTATATGCTTAATATTGCTTATTTTGCTTATCTCATCTTGCGTTAGTGTTTAAATATCTCTTATATTGCTTATTAGTTGTTTGTCCGTTTTTACTCAAGTAGTTATAGATCTTTAGTTATCAAATTCTGTCATAAAAACTCATAAAATCCAAAAATATTAGTTTAAATAGTTTAGATCTTAGATTAAAGCTTATTCAGTTGTTCAATCATGATTGCTAAGTTTGATTTAAGCTAGTTTTTATCTGGTATTTAGTACTTGTTCATTAGATTTCTCTTAAAAAGCTTTTCTCAACTCTGTCATAATGGTTAAGTAGTGTTTGGTTTAGTGCATTCTCAAATTTGCACTAACAGTACTTTCATAAGTTAGTATTGTTAACCCTTTGCACTAACAGTACTTTCATAAGTTAGTACTGCTAGCTTAGATTTAAGCTAGGAATTCAAGTAGTATTAAATTTAGTTATAGCTTATCTTAAAATCAGTTTTAGTTTTCATTTTCTAGCTTAATTCATAGCTTAAATCTGTTCTTAAAAATCAAATTGCATCAGCAGTACTTTCAAGTGAAAGTACTGCTGAACTTTTTACACTAGCAGTACTAACCTCAGTTAGTACTGCTGTGTTCTTAGCTTAATTTAGATAAGTAATTTTAGGATTTAGCTTATCAAATTCAGTAGGATTTAAGTTTTCATATAGCTTAATACATTTTAAGTCTTTATTAGCAGTTTCTAGCTTATTTTCCTAGTTAAATTTAGCTGTCAAAAGTCATAAAAACCTGAAAACTCCAAAAACAGTACTTAGAGTCCTTAGGATCTAAATTTGTTAATTTAGCTTATGGGTCTATATTTTCTAGCTTAATTAGATAGATTATAAGTAAGTTTAATAAGTCCTTAAAATTTTAGAGTCTAGTTTAGCTTTTTAATCCTTTTAGCTCATTTGGAATTTGTGTTACTTTGCTTATTTCCTGAGTTTGCTTATTTCATGATCAATTTCAGTAGTATAAAATTAGTTTAAGCTTTAATTTCTTTTCATTTATAGATTAAGCATATCATAAGCTCTTCAGAACTTCTTTCCTTTTTTATTTTGATCTAGTTTTGAGTTTTTTATAGCTTATTCTCTAAAACTGAGGGTTAAGCCTCACTTTCTGTAATCAGTTTAGAAATAAGCTCTTATTGAGCTTATTTGAGATTTTCAGTCCTAGTAGCTTTTATTAATTTTGTTCCCACTAGATTCCTTTACAACTTTGCTTCTTTGAGTTTTTCATAATAAGCACTTTTCAAATTTCACCTTAATTCGGGCCTTAGCTTGTTATCGGGGTAGATTCTCAGGGTAGATAGTGTAACTTTCGAATTTAGAATTTTACTAAGTTGGTCCTCCGTTGGTTTGATTAGTTCTCCCGTTAGTCCTTTTCCTTTTTGCACAATTAGTCCTTAAGTTTTATCTTAATTAGTTTAATTAATTTTGATTAATAATTAGGGTTAGATTTTAATTAGTTTAATTAGTTTTTAATTAAAAGTTAAAAATTAGGGCTTTAATTTCTAGAAACCAAATCATCAATTTGTTCATTTAAATCAGGATCCGAACTTAAAACGTGGTTTCAATTTCACTAGTCATTGGGGATAACGACCCGGGTGATCATACTTACCCGGTTAAACATACGTATATTATATATATTATATTATTTTTGTAAGTTTTAACTTTTTACCTTAGTTAAAGGTGAATAGTTGGAATTTACCTAAGTAGTATTTTTATTATATATTTTATAGGTACGTAAAACTATCAATCAGTTTTTGGCGCCGCTGCCGGGGACTAGTGTTTACGATTCCTACGTTTTGTGTTTGTTGATTTGGTTTGAAGATCCTTTCGACTTAGAAAGTTTCGTTCTTGTTTTAAAATTCAAAAAAAGTAAAAAAAATCATAAAAAAATAAAAAGTAAAAAATATTTTTCTTCTCTTTTTAGTATAAGTAAAAGATAAAAAAAATAGAAAAATCGAAAACATAAAAAAATTGTCCTTAAAAAAAAGAAATAAAATAAACAAAGTTGGTAATCGAACACCAACAAATAATATCTTCTATTGAGATATATTATCATTTCAATTTCCCCCCGAGTGTGAACTTGAATTGTTCCCATAATCCGTAATCAAAGATTTAACCACTTGCCTTTTGTGTCTCTACTAAGTACGGCTCACCTTGAAAAGAAATTTTCAAGAGCTACCGTGAAGTAGTTGATTATTTGGTTTAAGTCTCTTTCGTGTAACCGTTTAAAAAAAACAAAAACAAAAACAAAACAAAACAAAAAAAAATTTAGTGTAAAGTTTTGCTTTTTAATTGTTAGTTTTCTTTTTTATGCGCACTCGTTCGCAATCTCGAAGACATCGACAAAATCTTCCGGTTGATCCAATTGATTGAAGAAACGTTCTGTTCAATTGGCTCGACAATCGAACAATGGCCAAATGTTACAAGCCACCTATTCGAGGTGTTATGAAGATGCTATAGTTTATTCCACAATCAATGCTAACACATTTCGAGCTTTTAAACAACCTTTAATCAATCTTGTGCAAAGTAATAAGTTTACGGGTAGACAAGACCCTCACAATCACCTTCGATTTTTTAATAAGGTCACTTCAACGTTTAGACATCCAGAAGTTCCGAACACTTCGGTTAAGCTTTTGCTTTTTTCTTTTCTCTAGGACGGTGAAGCCCGAGATTGGTTTTTTTAGACAAGGACCTCCTAGATCAATTTATCATGGCGACCCTTGTTTCAAAATTCATAAACCAATTTTTCCCACCTTCAAAACAACTTACTATCGGAATGAGATCATTCTTTTATCAAAAACAAACGAAGCCTTCAACGAAGCATTTGGGAACGTTTTAAAGGACTCCCTTCGTCAATGTCTCAACATGGTTTCTCGGAACTCACCAACTCGATTAATTTTTACATTACTTGATTCAACGATCAAGATGCCTTAGATTCTGCAGCAGGTGGCAATTTCTTAGACAAGATGCCTCAAGAAGGTTTAGCAATTATCGAAAGCAAGTCAAAAGTTCGTTACTCCAGAAGTCGTGCTAATGATTCAAGAGTGAGTACGGATGCTCCTCTTTCTAATTCTTCATCTTCTAATAATTCTTTTGATATGCAACAAATAGCCGCTTCTCTTGAGGATAAGATGACTATCAAGATGAACAAGATGCTGAATGAAATGAAAGCTTTAGTTGTTACTCCTGCACCAGTCAAAGCAGTTGAGGAAGTTTGTGTCACTTGTGGTCAAATCACAATTTTAATCATTGTCCGTTAACTAAAAGTGGAAACGATTTTCCCGTTTTTCAAGACAATATCCAACAATTTCAACAAACCGCAGCTGTTGGAAATTTTCTCCAAAGAACCCAACCTTCCAATTTGGCAAGTCAAATGAGACCACCGGGTTTCAATCAACCAAATGTCCAAACCAACCAAAACCGATACCAAGGAACCAATTCTAACTTCAACCAAAACCGTGTGGGAGAAATTAATCAAAACTGTAAAACCAAGTTTATCATGCTCCCACTCATTACCAACCACCAATCAATCAAGTTTTACCTTACCAACCTCCAACAAATGTGGTTTTGGAGAACAGATTTTGAAAGCTTACGTCAAAGCAAACGATGCAATATTGAAGAAGTGCAAATTCAAAACAAGGATTGCAAAATCAAAGCAATGTTACAAGTTGTTAACATAGCTTTGCACCAGTTTGATGATTTAGGCAATACCAACAAACTTCAAGTTCTTTACCATGAATTTAACATTACCAACCCAAGAAACGAAAGAAAAGCAATTACAACTCGTCAGTGTGTTTATTTCGATGGACCTCCTATTCACCGTCCCAGGTGGTGGAAAAGAAGTGAGGGTGACAAAGGATACTGGAGTTCCGAGCACCGTAGACATCCAACTCCTACATTGATCCATGAAACAAACCAAAGACAAAGAACAATCGAAGAGCCTTTCTTTCGTTTTGACAACAAAGGGAAACCTAAATTTACTTACCCATCGAGACTCAAACAAATAAAAGATTCGTGCAAAGGATGAGTATCTAGCTTCAAAGTTTATGAAAATCTTCCGTAACCTTCACTTTGAGCTAAGTTTCGCGGGTCGCTCTCTATTCACATGCCAAAGTGTGCTCGTTGCGTCAAAAAAATGCTTAACATCAAAGACAAGTTGATTGAGTTAACCCAAATACACCGTTGAATGATAAATTGTGTGCGGTTGTCCTTAAAAAGCTTCCAGAAAAGCTAGGTGACCCTGGTCGATTTCTCATTCCATGTGATTTTTCAGAGTTCGATAGTTACTTAGCCCTTGCCGATTTAGGTGCTAGTATCAATCTCATGCCTTTATCCATTTGGAAAAAGCTTCAACTCTCAGGCCTAACCGAAACAAAAATGGTATTAGAATTAGCCGACCGTACAATTTCCAAACCAACCGGTGTAGCAGAAAAATGGTTTTTGTTCAAAAGTAGGGAAGTTTTACTTTCCCGCCGACTTTGTTGTTCTAGATTTTATAGCCGATCCTCGAGTACCGTTGATACTCGGGCGACCCTTTCTTAGGACGGCTCATGCTTTAATCGATGTTTACGAAGGAGAGATTACTCTTAGGAATGATGATCAATCGTTAACCCTTAAATGTGGTGATGCACCTTCCATTTCATACAACAATCTCGAATCATTGAAGAAAGTTGATCTAATCGATGTCACTTGTGAAGGTATCACAAGAGTACTTGGATTTTCGATTCTCGTTGCTTTACAACAATCCTTCTACGCACTTCGATCCGATTGTTTTATATTTCATCTCAACAATTACTCTTTTGATGAAAGTGGATTTTCTACTCTTTGAGGAAGCGATGCTTTCATAGCAATCGATGAATGAACCAGTTTCACCAGTTTTCAAATGCTAACATACTACGATCCCGAGGGGACTATTCTCATTCTCGATTGGCACTTTCATCAATGATCCTTAACCTTACCAGACCAAGGAGATTATTTCCCCGGAAATTCAAAAAGATCTTTAAGGTTTGTTGAACCAAAAGAGTCTTTCACTTGAACCAAAGATGGAAATTCCCGTTCGTCGAATAAAAATAAAAAAAAAAAAAAAAAACTTTTTTAAAGAGTTACCTCGCATTCTCTCAAATATGCGTTCTTAGAGGAAAATAACAGCTTCCAGTCATAATTTCAAATATTGAGCCAAGCAAGGAAAGACCTCACTCATTCTTGTATTGAAGAACCGAAACAAGCACATTTGCCTTGGAAACTTTCTGATATCCGAGGCATAGATCCAGTCTTTTGCTCACACAAAATCCTTTAGAAGATGATTACCATCATTCAGTCAACATCAAAGGAGGGTTTAACCATAAAATCCACGACGTCATCAAGAAGAAGTAGAAAACTTTTGACGCGGGATTGATTTATCCAATCTCGGATAGTCCATGGGTTAGTCCAGTCCATTGTGTTCCTAAAAAAGGTGGTATGACCGTTGTCACAAACGAAGAAAATGAGCTGGTGCCTACAAGATTAGTCACGGGATGGAGAGTTTGCATCGATTATCGAAAGTTAAACGAAGCAACTTGTAAAGACCATTTTCCGTTGCCTTTCATGGACCAGATGTTAGAGCGATTAGCCGGCAACGAGTTTTATTGTTTCTTAGATGGTTTTTCAGGGTATTTTCAAATCCCAATTGATCCTAAAGATCAAGAGAAAACTACTTTCACGTGCCCATACGGAACTTTCGCGTACCGTCGTATGCCATTCGGTTTGTGCAATGCTCCTGGAACTTTCCAACGTTGTATGATGGCTATTTTTCACGATATGATAGAAAAAACGATGGAGGTTTTTATGGACGATTTTTCAGTTTTTGGAGATTCTTTTTCCTCGTGTCTTGCCAATTTAGATAAAATGCTTAAAAGGTGTGAAGACACCAAATTAGCATTAAATTGGGAAAAGAGCCATTTCATGGTTAAAGAAGGCATTGTTTTAGGACATAAGATCTCTAGAAAAGGAATTGAAGTCGATAAGGCCAAAGTTGATGTAATTTCTAAGCTTCCTCACCCAACAACCGTCAAAGGAATTCGAAGTTTTCTCGGGCATGCTGGATTCTATCGAAGATTTATCAAAGACTTTTCCAAAATCTCTCGACCCATGACCCATCTCTTAGAAAAGAACACTCCTTTCATTTTTTCGGAAGATTGCATTCTAGCCTTTCAAACATTGAAAAAGAAGTTGACCGAAGCTCCAATTCTCATTGCTCCAAATTGGGACCAACCTTTTGAAATCATGTGCGATGCAAGTGATTATGCAATCGGTGCGGTTCTAGGGCAGAGAATTGAGAAGCATTTTCGACCAATTCATTATGCAAGCAAGACGATGACTGAAGCAGAATCGAATTACACAACAACCGAAAAAGAAATGCTTGCAGTTGTTTATGCTTTCGAGAAGTTTCGATCATATCTAATCATGAACAAGAGTGTTGTTTACACGGATCACTCCGCTTTGAAATACCTCTTCAACAAGAAAGACGCCAAAGCAAGATTGCTTCGCTGGGTCTTACTTCTTCAGTCGATTCAGGAATTTGATTTTAAGGTTATCGATACTAAGGGAGCTGAAAACTATGCAGCTGATCACCTCTCTCGTCTTGAAAACCCTTACGAAAATATTTTTGATCCAAAAGAGATTACCGAGACTTTTCCTTTAGAGACTTTAAGTGTGTTAACTTCCAAAGACCAAAGTACCCCGTGGTTCGCCGACTTTGCTAACTACCACGCGGGGAAATTCATAAAAAAAGGAATGACGACTCAAGAGAAGAACAAGTTCTTTAAAGATGTAAAACATTATTTTTGGGATGACCCTTTTCTTTTCAAGACTTGTGCGGATCAAATAATCCGAAGGTGTGTAGATGGCAAAGAAGCTCTCGAAATTCTCGCAAGACTTGTCATAGTGGCACCCACCGGGGACACTATGTGCCAAACTTTACCGCCAAGGAAGATTTTTTACTGCCGGTTTCTTTTTGGCCCACCATTTATAAGGATGCCTTACGAATTTGTCAAAACTTGTGATGCTTGTCAAAAACAACTGGCAAAATCTCTCAACGTGGCGAGATGCCTCAAATGCCAATTCCAAGTTTGTGAGATTTTCGATTCTAGTGGGTATCGATTTTATGGGACCTTTTTCCATCATACTAGGGGTAACAATATATTCTTGTAGCCGTTGGACTACTTTCCAAGTGGGTTGAGCGAAAGCGCTCCCTACCAACGATGGCTTAGGGTAGATGTTAACGTTCTTAAAATCCCTTTTCTCGATCGGTGCTTACTTGAGAGCACTCATAAGCGATCGTTGGGACACATTTTTGTAACGACAAATTTTGATAAAGTTATGTCTAAATATATATAAGGTGTCACCCATCGTCTTTCGAACATCCTTACCCTCCTCAAACGAAATATCGTGGTCAAGTTGAAGTCACGAATCGAGGTTCAAAAGAATTTTAGAGAGGTCGGTCGGAGTAACCGTGCACTCATGGTATGATAAGTTAGATGATGCATTATGGGCTTTTAGAACCGCTTACAAGACTCCTATTGGATGTACTCCATACAAGTTAGTCTATGGAAAAGCGTGTCACTTACCAGTTGAGCTAGAACACAAAGCATATTGGGCTCTCAAGCATGCCAACTTCGATTTAAAGACCGCGGGCGATCATCGAAAGCTTCAGCTCAATGAACTCAGCGAGCTTCGTGATCAAGCTTACGAGAATTCGCTAATCTACAAGGAGAAGACAAAGAAGCTACACGATTCCAAGATAAAGAACCGAATCTTCAATGTTGGTGATCAAGTCTTGCTTTTCAACTCCCGATTAAAGATTTTCTCCGGAAAGCTCAAATCCCGATGGTCCGGACCTTTCACAATCACCGAAGTTTATCCTTATGGCACTGCCAAGTTGTCTCATGCTGATGGTTCGAATTTCAAAGTCAACTGCCACCGTTTGAAGCACTACTATGGAGGGGATACACCACCATTGGTTATCCCAGATCTCCAGACTTTCCCTAAGGACAACTAAATTCAGGGATCGAGTCGAGCTTGCGACTCGGTGATAAAAAACAAGCCGCTTCGTGGGAGTTCACCCCATGCTTATCCTTTCTATTTTCTTTCTATTTTCTTATCTAATGTGTTGTGTTGAGAGAGGCTTGTACTCTTTCCGATTTCTCGATGTTTGTTGCTTGTTTGTTGTGATTTTTGTAGGATCGAACCAACAATTTCTGAAGCCTCTCATGTCCGGTTGATTTGTCCCGTTCTACTCGAGCTTCTCATCCTTTGTGTGAAATTAGTTTGGGGAGATCCGATATCCTTTCATCTTATCGATTAACGTTTATCTTTGCATACTTCATAAATGGCTTAGATTTTCGTAGAGACCCGACTTTAAACATTGAGGACAATGTTTCATTTTAGTTTGGGGAAGGGAATCTATCGATTTGATGTTGCTTGCTTATTGTTTTGTTCTCACGTACCCGTATTCCCACAAAAATAGCAAAAATTTTAAATTTTTAAGTTCTTAATTGTCATACAATGTAAGTAAAAAAAAAAATAATAAATAAATAAATAAAAAAAATGTGTTAAGACAAAAATGTAGGTTTTCCGTTGGTAAGAATAAGAAGTAATTTTTGACCCGATCGAACGTGTAGAGTTCTAGCTTTCTCCCTTAACAATTAATGATGATAGTTTGTGCTAGTCTCATGTAGACTTTAAACATGCTAGACTTGGAATCATTAGTAAATGAAGACTTGTGCTAATCTCAAGTAGATTTTAAATATGCCAAGTTGGATTTTATATGGCTAAGCGTTCGCGAATTTCTTTCTTAGAGATTTTAAATTACGAAGAATAAGAAATGATAGTGTTATTTATAAGTCATGACATTAAACGTAGAATAGTTGGTTTTCTTTCAAGCTCATAAGTGTTAATTGTGGCTTTTTCTCCCATTAGCTTGTTTCACCTTTATATATAAATGTTTAATAAATAGAGTTGTGCGGTTTTTTGGTTAATAATTAGCTAATAGAAGTTTTCTTTAGTTCCTTTGTGATTAGGATGAGTACACATCAGGAATACTTAATTTGGCATATTATATGTATCATATAAAGAAATATTTTGCTTATTCCTTAAAGAGCCTTAGGGTATATGGGATAAGTAGAATTCAATAATAATCCGAGACTGATAAAAGTTTGCTGCATCTTGCCGGCTCACAACCGATGTTACAGCCTTCTAAAAGGTCAAGGAAGTTACCGAAGTCGAAATATGTTTGCTACATCTTGTCGGAGGCGTGGCCGATGTTGTAGCCTTCTAAAGGACTGAGGTATAATAATGTTGCTTAATTTTGTCTTACTTTGTGGCCTTAAAGAGACTAAAGGGTTATGGTTGCAAATAAGATTGGTCATTCATGTCTTAGAGAGCTTAGGGTATTATGACATGAATGGTGCCTTTACTTTAAGTAGCTAATAAAAGCAAATTTTGGTTGCCTCAATGTGGACTTTTTCTTGATATCATTTGATTTTTGAAAAGGCTAGGAGCTAATTTTACGTTTTCCAATTACGCTTTATTTTTTCGGAATTAATAATTATCGAAACAAAAGTTCTTAAAGAGACTTCAGGTATACGACTTAAGTAAAAATCATTGATTAACAAAGTAAGGACACACGGGAGGTAAAGTAAGTACCACCAATTAATATTTATGAGTAGTGGTAAGTGTCATGACTGGTAATTGACAATGATCTTGTTTTTATGTTAGCATGGGAAAAGTGAAAAATCGTGGAATGATGAAGTTATCTTTTAGACACTTAATTGTGTCTTTTTATTCTATGATCCTAAAGTTACCAATGAGGGACATGAAAACAATCAACATTATGTCTTTAATTAGTTGTAGTTAGGTAGTTTAATTAATTATAAGAAAAATATAAAAGAAAAAAAAATTTTGAAAATAGGAAATTGTGGTGTTTTAATTGTGATTCTTAACTCTTTTCATACAAAATCTTTTGCACTTTTCAAGGTTTAGTTTGGGGAATCTTCAAGGTATTTGGTAATAAGGCATGTGATATTGCTGCGTGGGGACAACGCAATCGTTTAGTTTGGGGAATTTTGATAAGTTGTAGAATACACATATCAGTTTGTACCTTAAATGACCAATTAACCCAAACAGAGACAAAATATGGCAAAATATGCTATGTATTTCGTGTTTTGTGTTGTGCAGGTTACGGCATATATCAGAAATTCACATGAAAACAATCAAAACGAGCAAAGCACGGACACGAGTGTTCAGAAGAGTACAAAAAGAAGCAAAAAAAAATCAAAGCCGAAGCCAGAAAAGTCAAGCCTCAGTCAAATCATGGTCAACAAAAGTCATAAAGCCCAAAACAAAGCCCACTTTCCTTTTATAACATCCACAAGGGCTAATCTTGCACTTTTCGAAAGTTATTTATAACTAGAAAATGGAAAAGAGAACACAAGGGCCAAATGTGCAAACTCCCCAAAGTTATAACCAATTTAACTGTCAAAAAGAGGCGCGAAACCCATTTACTGTTCACCCTTCGTCCCTAACATTTAACCCAGGGTAAATCAAGGGGCTTTTGAAAAATAAAGGGTGCGATTGTCAATTCAAGAGCTCTCAAGAACAATGGCGAGGTCATATCAGTCAAATCAAGGGTTACTTAAGCTCCCTCTCAATCAAAGGCCACGTCATCAATGGAAGAAGCACAATAGAATGTGGGTTTTTGTGCTAAAACACTCACAAAAGAAGCACAAACGTCACTAAAGAGAATGACATGCTGGCAATCCTCAGGTGTCCACAAATTAATCAAACGGTCACAATAGAAGCTCAAATGATTGAAGAAATGATTGGTTGAGATTGAAAGTTTGGAAAGCAAGGCAAGAGGCTAGAAGGATCCAAGGCAGCCTATAAATAGGGCCTCTCCTCTCACACACACGAGATGTAGTTTTTTTTACGTAGTTTTTTACACATAGCTTTTTAAATTAGTTGTAGCTTAAAATTTTCATTCCTAGTTTAATGTTGTTTTAATATTGTAATTCTCCTTTTAAAAGTATTGTAAGCAAGTTTTTAATGAAATTCAGTTTTACTTAATCTCTCCAAATTTCTTTTTCATAAGCTCTCTTAATAAGCCAAATTATCTTAATAAGCTCTTTCAGTCTATAAGCTGAAATAGAGCTTAATCAATTCAGATTTAATCCTTTCTAAACCTTAAAACAGTGTAACTTACATTTATCATGGATCTTATTGGAATTGAGCTTTTAGAAGGGGAATCTAACTTGGAAGAGTCCATGGACTTATACCCTAGCTTATTAATAAGCTATGGAGCTTGTAGCTGCCCTATTTGGGAACCTTTTGTTTAGCTAAAGGTTCTATGTAAAGTTTCTTTACTGTTCATATTTTCATTTCTGCTGTAGGTTTAGCTTATAGTATAGATATGATTTTTAACTTAGCGTTCTTTGCTTAGTTAGTGCTTTATTTGTGTGTTTTTTAGTATATTTGTATCAATATTGTTTTTCAGGTTTTTAGTTTGGGTGTAGGTGTTGGTTCTTATGAGGTTTAGTAGGGTATGTTTATACAGTGGTTTTATACCAAAAATAGGGTTTTTAGCTGATATCGTTGAGTATATGCTTAATTTGTTGTGTTATTCTTGAGTTGTGTGGTGGGGGGGGGGGTTTCGAGGGGGTTGAGGGGTTGCCTGGGTAGGGTGATGGTGTGGATCACAATTGTGCGTGGGACGTTACCGGGATTTGGGTTTTTTTGGTGGGGTGGCGACAATTTCTGTTTAGGGTTTGTGTTTTGAATGTTTGTTCTTTTTTGTTGTTTTTTTGTTTTTGTTTGTTTTTTGTTTTTGGTTTTTGTTGTGGTTTGTATGTGAAGCTTTTATTTGTTTTTGTACTATTGTTTGTTTTTGTGTGTTTTTGTATTGTTTCTTTGTTTTTTTTGTTAATTTTGTTTTTTATGGTTTTTATATTATATTTTATTTTTGTTATATTGTTATTTTATTTTTGGGGGTTTTTTATGCTTTGTTGATTTATTGTAGGTTTGTGTTGATCTGTTTATATTTTATCTTTTTATTGTGGTTTATGTATGTTTATTGGTGTTTTTTTTTTCTTTTTTATTTTATTTTTTTTGTTTGAGGTGTTTTTTTGTTTTTCTATTTTGTTGGTTTTTTCTATGTTGGGTTTTGTTTTGGTTATTTGTTTTTATTGTTTTTAATTTTCTTGGCTTTTTTGTGTATTGTTGTTCTATTGTTTTTGTTTGGTGGTTGGTGTCATTGGCTTTGTGTTGATGTTTGTTTTTAGTTTTTTGTGTATGTTTGGTTTATTTTTGTTTGTTTGTTGGATTTCTGTGCTTTATTTTATTGTTTTTTTTTTACTATTGTTTGTGTTGTATTTGTTTTTTTTTTAATTGTCTTTGTTATTTTTGTGAATTTTTTGGTTTGGGGGGGGTTTTTTTTTCTTTTATTTGTTTTTTTATTGTGTTTTTTTGTTTTTTGGGGTTTATTATGTTATACTATTTTGTGTTGTTCTGCTTTGTCTTTTTGGTTTCTCCTAAATTTAGGAGAGTATTTTTTGGGTGTGTGTTGTTAGTTGTTGATTTTTTTGATATTATGTATTATGTTTTAATATAGTATTTTTTTTATATATTTTGATCGTTTTATTTATATTGTTTTTATATTTAATGTTTTTTCTTTAGATTTTGTATTAAAATAAAAAAAAAATGTATATAAAAAAAAATATAATCAAAAAATAAAAAAAAAAAAAAAGATAACAAAAAAATAATATTAATCAATATTTTAGATAAAATTAATTACAGAAAAAAAAAAAATTTAAAAATAAATTAAAAATAATATAAAATAATTAAAATACAATAAATTAAAACAATTATATTATATTATGTCAAATTAAAAAAAATAAATAAAACAAACGCTAAAAAATAAAATATAAAAAGTAATATAAAAATATACAAACACATCCAAAATAATAAAACATAAAAAAAATAAAATTAAGCTTGTTTGACTAATAAAAGTCAAACTAATTTGATCAAATCACCTGAGTTAGTTGTGTTTTAGCTTAAGATCAATAGGGAATTAATTTTTAGAAGTTAGTTTTCAGTAGTCAAAAACTTATGGTTTATTATGTTGGTTCTTTTGCTACAGGGGAAATTTTCCTTGGAACTTTCACTGTGCTAATTGTTGATCTAAGCCCTCCAAGGAATTAGATCTTGCTTGACTTGTGTTTATACACTCTATTTTGAGTGTGTCTTTAGTGCAGGTTTCCACTTAGGAAACCTTGCACACTCTTGGTGTTGATTTTGTGCAAAGTGCACCAGTACTAACTAAAAAGTTAGTACTGCTGTCACAGTTAGTACTGTCACTTTTTCTTAGTTAAGTAAAAGTAGGATTTAGGTTTTTAAATTCAAGTTAGAAGTAATTTAGATATAGCTTAATATAGTTTAGGTTTTAGTTTTCATTTTACTGCTTATTTTCTTAGCCTATTCAGCTGTTAAAAAGATCTCTGCATCAGCAGTACTAAGTTAGTTAGTACTGCTGATATTTAAATCCCAATTTTAAGAAAAGCACAATTATGTGGATTTAATAGCTTATCTTATTAGCATCTTATAGTTTAGTTATAGCTTAATATAGATTAGGACTTAAATTTCATTTTCTAGCTTATTTACCTAGCTTAATTTAGCTGTCAAAATCACAAAAATACTTAAAAAACCAAAAACAGTAGGTTGGTAATTTAGCTTATTAAATTTTGAATCATAGCTTATGAGTCTAGATTTTATAGCTTAATTAGATAGAATATAAGTAGTTTAATAAGTCCTTAAAGTTTTAGAGTCTAGTTTAGCTTTTTAAGGTTTTTAGCTTAATTGGATTTTGTGCTATCTTGCTTATTTCCTGAGTTTGCTTAATTCATGCTTAATTTCAGTAGCTTAAGAGGATGTTTAGTTCTAGTTTCTTTTCTGAAATAGCTTAAGCATCATATAAGCTTTTTAGAACGCCTTTCCTTTTTAATTTTGAGCCAAAAATAAGCTTTTTAGAGCTTAATAAGTAAAACCAAGGGTTAAACCCTCCTTTTCTGTGGGTCATACGTTCAAAAATAAGCTCTTATTGAGCTTATTTGGTTATTTTCAGCAAAAGTAGCTTTCATTAATTGGGTTCCTACTAGCTTATTTTACATAACTTGCTCTTCAAAGTTTTTATATTAGACTTTTAGAATTTGAGTTTATAATTGGACTTTGGTTGTTATCGGGGTAGGTCCTCAGGGACTATTCTTGTAATTTTTCTGTTTTAGTTGTTTCTTAGTTAATCCTTGCCCGTTAAATGTTTTAGTCCCGTTAGCCCTTAAGTCTTTTACACAGTTAGTCCCTAAGTTAGTTATTAATTAGTTTTATTTAGTTTTAATTAATAATTAGGGTTAGGTTTTAATTAGTTTAATTAAACTTTTATAAAAAGATAAAAATTAGGGCTTTTATTTTTATATTATTTCTGCGCATTTTCTTTAAATTAGAGTAATTTTTATAAAAATTTTAGGACTTTATTTTTAATAGTTTTATTATTTTTATAGTTTTTAATTAGTTTAAATTTTAGAATAATCATATCTTTCAATTTAAAAAAGTAAAAAAAAATGTTTTTCCTTTTCCTAAAATCTTCTTTTGTCTTATCTTAGGTTTAGAATTTTAGTTTACATTTTTAGGGGTTAAAATTTGTTTACTTGTTTATTTGTCGCGTTTTATTTGTTTCCCGTATTAGTTTAATTGTTCTTAATTGTCCATTTTAATTGTTGCTTTAGATAATCAAATCATCCATTTGCTTATTCAAATCAGAATCCGGACTTAAACGAGGTTTCAATTTCACTAGTCGTTGGGGACTGACCGGGTTGATCTATTTGCCGGTTTAATACTTAGTATTATATATTATATTATATATTTTTGAGAGTGAATTTTATCGAGGGTAACTTGGTAATTTTCTTAATTACTCTTAAAGTTATATTATTATAGTATATTTTAAGTGTATAAAACTCTCGATCACACCCAAACGGGGATGTCAATCCCAAACAGATCTATTTACAACATTCACGCTCATAACTGTATATGACAGTTTTTGGATTAATGGGTTCAAAGGGTTTTGCGCTACTTAGGACAAACTCGTAATCATGTTAATTGTAACTTGCTTTCAATTTGTAAAACATTGCATATGTTCTTCACACATAACTTGTAAAATCTTTATAAATGTAAAAACGTGAGGCTATGAAGCTCACCTTGAGTGAGTGGAATAGTATGGTAATATCAACATAACAGAAAATGCGTACACGTTCGCCCAGAAATGAACCTAATTAATTATAGGTCGTATGAGTACTAAGTACTTTGATTAACTAATAGCGTATATAATTCTATATAGCTACATCACCATCTAATTGTATTAGTGAAATCATATTTATAAAGTAAATTTTTTTATAAATATCTCTTTAGTAAAAACGGCGTAACTTTATCGTTTTAAGTCCGTTTCTTACGTTTCTTATGTGCACGCTTTCGTATTAAGACGAGTTATCAAAATATTACATTTTCATATTTTCAACCCACTGGTGAATAGTGCTTTTTACTGTTCATGGACTTTTATAAATTTATTTTTATAAATTTATGATAGAACCTAATAAAATGATAGGTTCTTTGATCGTTTATAGCTCGAGGTTGTTTAGACCTCATCTAGGATCGTGATAACAAAGATAATAACATATATGCACAGCGGAATTAAACATAAGAACAATGTTATCATCAACAAGGTTTTTCTTGATTATCATTCACTCCAAGCCCCAATTCTACTTTGATCAATAGTAGAACAATTACATCAATAAACTGTAATAGGAATCATAAGATCCTTGAGGCTACACCACACAAACTAAACGTCTACATTTTTCTTGTGATACACACACATACGTTTTTCTGTGTACATATTATAACTACACGACCCCTAATGTATATTTATATAGTAGGAGATTCTCTAGGTTTACCAAAGGTACTAAGAACAAATATAATTAGGAATAAATTATTATATTCCTTATTTTATCTTTCTTCTTATATTATATTTTTATCATCTTAAGTAGATATTCTATAATTCTCCACCAGCTTGTAGAATTCCAATCTTGACGATTTAGTCCTTATGTTTCATTCTTTTATTTATTTTGTCTCATCAAATCTATAATTCCCAACAATCTTCCCCTATTTGATGATGACAAAACAAACAATGTTCTTGCACGAACTTCATCATAAAGCCTTTAATCAAAGCTTCCCCTGAAGTTGAGATCATGGATCTCCCTGAATGAAACAAACTTCCCCTTAAGTAGATTTCCTTTGTACCATGCCACACCAAGGATCTACAAGTTGCAACCTGTTAATATTTCTTCCCCTTTTTGTCATAATCCAATAGGGGACTTATGAATGTAAGCAACTTTGATCTTGACCACTACAAACCAATATCACACTTCTAATCCAAGCCTTCTAACTCCTCAAATTACCCACCATTAAGCACAATAAGAAAAATGAACTTGAGTAGTAGAAACTCACACTAGCAGTAGTAATAATGACTAGCAGTAGTAAAAACCTTCACCTCAATGCCACATGTAAATGGTTAAACATTTTAGCAATAAGCTTCCCCTGAAACCCATATGTTAACCATTTCTTGAATCTTCAATTCTGTAGGCTCTATGTAATGATCACTGATGAAGAAAACTAAGTATAACGAACTTGATGTAGAAGTAGAACAACCCAAACTTGTGTCTTATATCTTGTACTATCCACGTGACTCCAAACTTATAAATAAATCTGTGAAATATAAGTAGATCGCAACCTCTTGACAAAAATCCTCATCTTCTATGAGACACCAGACCAAAGTGATAGCAAATGTGAGCATTGAGCACCATAAGTTTGTAAATCACACACCTTTGCTAGATTCGTCAAGTCTTCGTCACATCGTTTCTAAGCACGAACAAGTTATCTTCAAAGTGTAACACCCACTTTAAGATATGATAAGAACACAAACCTGTGAAACTCCACTTCAACTCTAAATAAGTGATAATCAATCTTCTTCGTAACCAATTCGAACAAATAATCCAAAATATGAGCCTTTAAACATTTACAAACATTTAAACCAAAACCAATCTGTTAGCTTCCCCTTAAACCAATCAGTAGTAACCCAGCACAAAACTAGTTTAAGTCCAACAGTAGTAACTGCTAACACTAACAGTATTAATTGCTTTTCTCGGACGACACTGGCAGTATTAAAAATTTCTCGGACGAAGCAAGCAGTACAAATACCTTCGAGCAGTATTAACAACTCACTGCTTTTAATGCTAGCAGTCCAAACTAACTTACGAACACCAACAGTAGAAACTCACTTACTTGTGTTCTCTTTATACAAAGCAGTATTAATGTTATCTTAGCAGCACAAACTTGATACACAAACTACTAGCAGTATTAAGTTTTCATTGAGTAATATCAATCTCACCAGCATTAAGTATTCATTCACTTACTATATAAAACATCCAATGAGATTGCATTGTTGACCATTAGCAGGAAGTTATTATAGGAACCAAACATAATCCCTAGAAATCAAGGATTTCATATCAAAGCAAATCCTATATCAAAACCACTAACCATAATCATCACTATTATACCACGTCCTGCACTTCTTGAAAACAACATTAATACCAGCTTCCAAATCACAACATGCTCGTTACCAGAATGATTCTTACACACAGCATCTTAAACCATTCCAAATCCCATATGAACATCAGCCTTCCATAAACGGATCCCATCTTTTTCGCTGTACAAGCATATATTTATAGGACTCGCCATATCAGACCCTAAATAGTCATGAATAGATCTTCTTCTTTACAGCCAGGTCCATGTTCAAGTGTATAAATCATAACCAGACCACAAACACGAACACTATAGCAGCAGTTTTAAAAGTATACCTGGCAGTTTTAACCTAAGCGAGCAGTATTAACATCACTTCCAACAGCACTAAGAGTTTATATCAGATGCAAATTAAAATTCGCAAATTAAGTCCTATACAAATTCTGCTGTTGACTCCATTCCTAGGGTTTTCTTCATCAAACGTGCGTCATACAAATAATAACACATGAATACTAAAAACCTTAACCATTGAATATACCTGCTACTATTCGTCCATCCTCACATAAACAACTTATGCTTGTTACCTTCTTTTTCCTTCATAGCACAACATCAACAAACCATGTAGATCCTAGATCAAGAGCCACGAGGCTCTGATACCAATTGTGGAGATTGATCTAGGCTGATCTAGGATTATATATAATAATAAACATAAATATGAATTTGCACAGCGGAATATAATCAAGAATTAATGTTATTAAACAAGGTTTTGCATTCATACACCAAGCCTCAATTCTATATGATCAGTATAGAACGATTACCTAACTATAAGAGGATCAAAGAAACCTTTGACCTTGAGGCTAAACCACACATAGACGTCTACATCTTTTCTTATGCACACACATACACTTTTTTCACTTGCACACATAAAACTATATCTAGGGATCCCTTTATATAATAGAGTCTATAAGACTTACAAGGAAAACTAATTGTGATAGGAAACTAAATCTTCCTAATATTTATCTTCATATCTTTGACCAAATCTTCTAAAATCCTCCATCATTGTAGAATTCCATATAGACGACTTTGATCCTTGTGTTTTCCTTTTATTTCATTCTTTTGTATCTTTGTTTTGTATCATTGTTTTGTATCATAAAATCAATATAATTCCCAACAATATGGAAGGAAATATAGGTCACATGTGTTATGGGCAGAAATTGGGGAAGGTAGTTTGATTGGACCCGAATTAGTGCAGGAATCGACTGATAAAGTAGTGGTTATAAAGGAAAAGCTCCAAGCGGCAAGAGATCGAAAGAAGAGTTATGCGGGCAGTGGATGTAAGATGACAGAGCACGAGGTTGGAGAGAGTGTGTTGTTAAAAGTGTCACCGTGGAAAGGTGTGATGCATTTTGGGAAAAAAGGTAAGTTAGCACCGAGATATGTTGGACCATTCGAGATCCTTGAGAGGATCGACCCTCTAGCTTATCGGTTAAGATTGCCTGAGGAATTGATTGGTGTACATGACACATTCCAAGTGTCAAATTTGAGGAAGTGTTTAGGGAATGCTAATTTGCATGTGCCGTTGAATGAAATCAAAATCGACAAGACTTTACGTTTTGTTGAGGAACCTGTAGAAATTATGGATCGTGAGGTTAAGAGTTTGAAACGTAGTAGAATACCACTTGTGAAAGTTCGTTGGAATTCAAAGCGTGGTCCCGAGTTCACTTGACAACGCGCAGACTATATGATGTCTAAGTATCCTTATTTATTTGTTGATCGGGCTGTTGAACCAACTAGTTAAATCTCGGGATAAGATTTCCATAAGGAGGGGATACTGTGACAACCATGATTTGAGCAGGTTAGTTTATACCTTTTCTTTTAGGTAAAGGGGAAACAGCCCCGGTAAATTATATTACTCCAAAATAAGTCAATGAAAATACAATGGAATGTGACCGTATGCCACATTAACCTCAAGCATTTAGCTTGAACAGCCCCTCCTCATATGACATTTAGAAATGACTAAGTGTCCATTTTGTATGCTTTTTGCGTGCTATGTGTTCTATATGTATGTTGAAGTGGTTTACATATGTGCATGATGTCATTTTAGAGGTAAATGATTACCTTATTTTATGTGCATATAAGTTTGGTGTTAAGTATTCCATTTGTTCACATGTGGTGATAATGGAAATGAAAGACGTGTTGCATGCATTGCTACGTCAATTCTTAGGTTTAAGAGTTAAGCGTTTATAAGAAGTGTAAGTTATTGGAAAGAAAGCATGTGAGTGGAATATGAAAGTTTGCAGTAAACTTTCCATAAATAGAAAGTGTAATATGAAATGAAAAGTTACTTTTAGAAAGTCTAGTAGGTGGCGTTTAAGTGAAAAGGTTTACACAAATTAGCTTAGAATTTTATAAAAACTTAAGGTAATGTAAGTAATAGGGTAATTAATAAATAAATAAATAAAATATATATAAAAATATAATTATAGGGGGGTGGCCGATCGGTTTTGTTGGGTTTTAGGGGTTTAAGAGTCAAATTGTAAATATAGGGGGATAAAGATACATTAAGATAAGTATTAACAAAATCTAGCTCATAATTTTCTTTTCCCTCTCCCTTTTTCCGTATGATCTCAGCCCCCTAAAACCCTAAGGAGTCGATTTTCACTTTTGGATCCAAGAAACATTCAAGAGTTGTGGTTTAGGTGCTAGTAATCAAGGCAAGTGTGTTCTTCTTAGTTAGATTTGTATATTCATGTAACAAAATCAATGATGGATCTAGGGTTTCATAAAAATACAGAATATTAATGATATTTAATGATGCTAGAGTGATTAGGGCTTGATTAGGGTCATGTTCATGCAATTGGTTAGGTTAGATTTGCGTTAAAACTTGATTTAGGGTTGAGCAGAATTTTGGGTCGTGTTCAACGACTGATATCTAGATGATAAAAACATGTATTGATATGTTTCTTAAGTCTATGAACAAGCCAAAAGAGTCAACTTTCTAGAAAATCTGACCTCGAAGGTTTTTAAGGTCGGGAAGGCATTCAAATAACTTTTGCAACAAAAGTGGTCAAAACAGTAAATACGGGTCAGAATTATGTCATGTTTGTGAGGGTTAAACACTAACTTAAAAGTATAATTAAGCTTAGACATTATACAGTAGTTATTTTTTATATGTCTATTAACCTCACACCAAATTTTAGCCTTTGATTAGTTGTCTAAGTATGGTTAGCAAGGTCAAATATTTTAGTGTGCAATCAGATCCGAATCGGAACAATTTTGAAGATAGATTTTATTTGGGGTAGTTGCACATGTAATTAATACTTGGGAATCACAAGGTATTTAATAAACACATAAAGGAGCTTAGTTGATTTTTGGTATAATTTATAAAGGTCAGCAAGTATGGTTTTTAAGTTGGTTAAAACACGCTAAAATTCTGCATTTTTAGATAAATTGTAGTTAACTAGTATAATGTGTTAACATGATGGTTAAGGTTGGGCATGGTGTCGGGGCGACTCATGATGGTTAATCAAACCCTTAGACATCCATCATATGAGTGTTACATGGACTTGAGCTTTTAGCTTGGTCGTGTGTAACACGTTTGTGTTTGTATTGTGTAGCTTGTGTTGATATTGTTTGGAAGTTGTAGTGCTTCAGGTGAGTTTCATAGCCCCTCTTTTCTTATGTTTTATTAGGGTGAAAATGATGCAAGTATTTTGGAAATGTTTTTAAGTTGTTGTGATTATGTGATTTTATTTAGTGCATGGGCATTTAAGTGGTTATTATATGTTATGTGCTACATGTGGTGAAGTTTCTGTGTGTTCCAATTCGAGGGTAGCGATGCTACCCATTATAATTCTGTATGTTCCAATTGGAGGGTAGGCTTCTACCCATTTCTGTGTGTTCCGATCGGAGTGTAACGGGGTTACCCATGACTGTATGATGTGGATCGTGGGCACGTTCCGTCCCAATTGTGGTTGTTTCGTATAATTGATGTTAGCTTGTATAGTAGCTAGCTTAATTGTCTTGCCATGTTCTATTAATCACAGTAATTTATTTTAAAGTTGGATTGTATGTCGTAAACCTATGACTCTCACCAACCTTTGTGTTGACGTTTTGAGCATCATTTTCAGGTAACCATCTTAAGGATGTTGAAGTTAGGAAGAGTGGCTAGTGAAACCATAGGCTTGCATGCGAAGTCATTCACCTAGAGACTTTATTTTTGTCATTTGAATTGTTTGATACTTGGTTGTTATTTGATTATTTAGACTTTTGGAGTATGTTTCCTTGTGGTATGACTTTGCTATCGTAATGCAACACTCCTTTATCTTGTGTTAGATATTGTCATGACACATTGTGTCTCATTTGTTTATCTATTTCATTTAGTCCTCTCTATTGTTGACACCATTGTGTTGTGATGATATCCATGATGTTACACCTCGTGTTTCCGCCTAGGCGGGGTGTGACATATCAGCCCTACTACAGCGGCCCAACACCCTATAACTTTAACTTACTCGATGGTCACACATGCTCAAATTGGTACTGTTAAACCTAATCCTCATTTTAATTTCCATACATCTCATATATCTCCTCTTCCTAAGTCTCCTACTATTGCTTTGTCTGATCCTAATTGGCATGTTGCTATGTATGATGAATATAATGCTTTAGTTAAAAACATTACTTGGATACTTGTTCCGAAACCACCTAATTCTAATGTGGTTCAGTCTATGTGGTTGTTTAGACATAAGTATCATGCTCGTGGATCTTCGAGTGGGTACAAGGATTGACTTGTTGCCAATGGCCGCACTCAACAGGTTGGTATTAATTGTGATGGCCCTTTTAGTCCGATTGTAAAACCGGCTACCATACGAAGTATTCTCAGCCTTGCTTTATATCATGAATGGCCTATTCCCCAATTTGATGTTAAGAAGGCCTTTCTTAACGGTGATATTTCAAAGACAATTTATATGTACCGGCCCCCGAGTTTTGTGGATTCTCGTTTTCGGCATCATGTTTGTCAATTACAACGTTCCTTTTATGGTTTGAAGCAGGCACCTAGTGCTTATTAATTTATGTTGATGATATTGTACTGACGCCATCTTTTACGAATTTATTCAACGTATTATCTCTTCTCTTCATAAGGAGTTTGAAATAACTGATTTAGGGGCGCTTAATTATTTCTTGGGATTTCTATTACGCGTGACTCTACAAGCATGTTTATGTCTCAAAAGAAATATACTTTAGAGCTTTTGGACAAGGCTCATATGGCTAATTGTAATCCAACTCGGATGCCGATTGACACGGAATCCAAACTTGATTCTAATGGGGATCTTATTTCTGATCCTACTCTCTATTGCAGTCTTGCAGGAGGTTTGTAGTACCTTACATTTACTCTTCCAGATATCTCTTATGCGGTGCAACAGGTTTGCCTTCATATCTGATACGCTCAAATCAATTATGTCTTTGGGAGCATTATTCGTTATTTAATACAAGTTATTTGACTAAATAAGGAGCTTACATTACTAATATTTTGCAAAGTGAAATTTATGTGTTTGTAGTTAGCCAAGACGCAAAAAGGTGATAAAAAGTAAGAAATCATGAAGATAATTTATGCGTTTTGGAGGAATGCTCACCCAAAAAATGAAATGTAAAAATTGACTTCTTATTGCTTGCAAAATTTTAGATTGCAAGTTATTGATAAGAAAAATGTTGTGAAAAATGAATGTATATTTAACACTAGGACAATATGATCAAGCTTTTTAAGTGTGAGAACTTAAAAGGAAATGATGAATATGTTTGAGAAAATCACAAACACAACACTAAACCAAACCATGCTAAAAAAACTATTTTACATTTTGCATTTTAAACACTATTTTAAGTCATTGTCATTCAAAACAAATTACAGTATACATTTACGGACTCGCAATAATCAATATCATATAACAACTTTTTTTCAAAACCCCGTGCGTGCACAGGTATTATAACTAGTATTTGAATATATAAATTTTAAGTTTTAAGATTCTTGAATTTTAAAGAAATAACGTAAACCCTTTATATCTAGTTAAGATTAAGATAGAGATATAGATAACCATTACTTAAATAGAGGATATATTTTCTTAGATCTTTGTCACATCAATTAAAATAGAGGATATATCTTTCTTCGATCTTTATCACTGTGTTCTTGTGCGTAGACCATGAAAATAAACAAAATAAAATGAGTATTGCATCCCACGTCGGTTGAACAAAGAATTTGTCATATGTGATCTCCGCTATTTTCACTACATTCTTTCTTTTAAATGTATCTAAAGTAAAATTTAAAAGCTCGAGCAATGACAAAATATGCGAACTTGAATTCGAGTATGACTTTTGAGTAATTTAATCGAGCTCAACCCCAATATTCTGAAGCTACAACAATGGAAAAGCTGCTGAAATTTTGCTTCCAATTACCCACCCAAACCCAGACTTCAAAGAAGAATTCATTATGACACTAAAGTTTGGCTTAAACACAAATAAAGAACATAATTCTATCAGTTAAAATACATAGATACGATGACAACAAGTTAAATCTCCTAAATACAAATATAACTTGATCATCAATGGTGGTCTCCAATCTCCATCGAGTGTCTCAATGTTATGTTCTAGTTTTGTTTATAGTTTTCGAACCAAATAAGGAACTATCACACCCCGCCAAGGTGGAAACACGAGGTGTAACGAGAGAGGAAGCGTCACAACACATTGATATAACAATAGAGAATCACTAAATTCATTCCAACAAATCAAAATGTCATGACAATACCTAACACAAATGGGGACTTGTATCAAGGTTAATCGTAACCATAACAATACATAGTCATAAAGTAATAAATCCAAAAACATCATAATCAAAATATCTTAAGTATAAAAGTATGAAATGAAAATGAAAGCATGTAAGACTCCAGTGCACGATTCATAAGGTCTCGCTAACTAGGCAGTCTTATCTCATTAAGCTTAGCTAATATCACCTCAAAATGGATACTCGAAAATGCCAACATTACGTTGGTGAGCGGTTTAAACGTAAAACAATAACCTTTGTTGTGTATCATACAATTAGGACAAAAATAAGAATTATACGCATATGCATACATTTAATTAACACACAAAAACAAATTTACACAAGCTTAAATTAGCACCGGCATCTCATGCATCAAGCTCACACAGAATGTAAACAGAGTAGGCATTACCCCCGCTCGAACACAATACAGGTAGGCGTTACCCCTAATCTAATATCCACATAAAATAGGTAGGCGTTACCCTCGATCTAACATGCACACACATATAGCAATACACTAACACATTATGTCCAAAATATCCAATAAATTTATCACAGCACTAAAACATTTGATAAACAAATTTGAGTATCATTTCAACCCAAGAAAACAATTAAAAAGGGGCTACGAAACTTCACCTTGAAGATCACAAAGCACGCATAAAATCCAAGATAGAATCTGCACATTAATTATACACGAGTTACACACGAGTTACACTTCATGAATTTTTATAAAATACTAAATGACCTCTCCCGACTCCCAATTTATACCACATAAAGTTTAATGAGTTATGTAGTTACTGTAAATTTTCAATAATTTTTTATAGCAACTAAATATTTTAATAAAATCACACACAACTGTTTAGAAAATTACCTTATGGCCCACTTACATGTTCGAATTTTTGAAAAATACTTAGAAACTTAAAAAACTACGAAATTTTTATTAGGGTTACTAGACACCTAAAAACCATACCTAGAAAAATTAGGACCAAATTATTTGAAGATTTGATGGCGTTTTTGACCTCACCAACACGACCAAAATTTGTCCAGAAACCTCATATTCGACAACGAATCTTATAAAAATCTTTTGACTCCTTCGCACTTACCTTATGATATTGCGACCTATGTTTTAGAAAAGTATACTCTTTGTAGATAACTTAAACACCAAATCACTATCAAACTAGTTTTTATCATCAAGTTAAACCTCGTTCAATCCGACCTAAAATTTTGCTCAACCCTATATTTTATTTTAACGCAATCAAAACATAACTAAATGCATGTCTAACCTAATAATTAATCCCTAAAAGAATTATATGTTGTTATATAATTAATTACAGAGGTTTTATAAACCCTAATTTTTAATCAATTAAAGTTACAAAATAAAAACAATAATTATAATATATGTATGATTTAAAAACATAAGGATTAAACTAAATTAAGATTTGTAAAAAGAAAATCAAACCTTGAGCTTAAGAAAAAAATTAATGGAATCTTGGGCTTGATAATAGTCGACACAAGAGACGGAAGGGAAGAAAAAAATTTCATACTGATTTGGTTTTATAAGATAACAATTTGTTACCTTGTAGGATAAGTATAGCATCTTAAAAAAAATTCCGTGATCCCTTTTTTTACAAATTTTGGGCCGGCCCCCTTTTAATATATTTTTTGTATAATTTGTTTTATAATTTTAGATTATATATTTACTTAATGTATGTATTTTAATGATTGCCTTGAAAAAAATTTCTTTGCGTACCTTCAAACACATACTACCCAAAATTTATTATCTTTCAATAATATATTTTAATTTTATCAATTTAAAATCCTTTATAAAAAAGTTTTTCCCAACCATTGGTTTACCTGAAAAAGTCAACCTCCAATCCATAGAACAACAAAATCGACAATAGAAGATGATAAATCTGCTCCCATTGTTTCCATGAAAAACTCAAAGCTCCAATCCTCTATAGAACAACAAAATCGACGATCAAACCAAGATGATGTTTGGGACTAAGCTTAATTCGATGGTAACCATGAATAAATAAATATATTGAACATTTTTATTAACACCATTCAGATACTTCATATCTTCAAAATCATTTTCGAGAAAGGTTTCTCAATTTACTACTTATTCTTTGCAAAAAGATATGAAGTATTTGAAGAAACAACATTCATCCGAATTATTTGCTTCTCAAAATCATGTGAAAAACGAAAGTTCAAAACAATCATGGAAGAGAAAGGAAAACATTTCCAAATCGTTCAAGTATTCTAGGGATGAAATGTTTTCAATGCGTAAAAGAGATGATTCAATTTTGAAAAAGGTGAAAGATGTAAGGTTTCCATTCATTTCGAAAAGAATTTTTTAAATTGAAACACCGAGTTTCAACAATAAATGGAAATCTTCGTCTTCCTCAAGGGTTAAAACATCGAATGAAACACCGGGTTTCGAATCTCCTTGGAATTCAACCTCTATGCATCAAATTGACGCAACTTACATTTGGTTCTCCAAATATGGTAAACCCGTTAGCAACGTGCTTAAGTGGGTATAAAAAGTTGTTTAATTTGATAGGAATTTCAAAAAAAATTTCTTCTAGTTTAAGAAAATTCAAAAATACAAAAAGATTTCTTTTAAAAAAAGTTTTAGAAAACACAAAAAGATTTTCTTTTATACAAAATTTAGAAAGGAAAAAAAGTTTTTTTCTATATAAAATTTTAGAAAATATAAAAAGATTTGTTCTTTTATATAAAATTTAGAAAAATACAAAAAGATTTTCTTTTATATCAAATTAGCTTCAAGGCCCGCCCGTTGGGCGGCGAGCTTTAAGATTTTGTTTAAAGAAACATTTGCATTTTGATAGTTGTTTGATATTGTTTTTGGTTATTCCAAGTATTGCATATCATTTAGATAACTTGGTCTGAAGTCTGTTTTATGTTTTCATTTAGAACACATAGTTCTTTCAATGTTATTTTTAGAATTAACTGTAGTTCCATATCAATAATCCACAAAGAAGTAAAACCAAATCAAGAACCATAAATAAGTAACTTTTCAAGCCCAAGCTACTCATCGTTGGCATCTTGATCACTGACAATCCGCTCGAAAGTCTTAAATCATTGAGCAACTTGTTCCTTTTTTGATTCAACTTGATCATCGTTGATTCCTTTATACTTTGTATAAATTTGCAACATCCATCGACTGACGGTATCTACTTTCATTTCACTTAAAGTTGACTCGTCTTCCTCCCCATCCATCACCGCCATACTATAGGTGAAGTTATCTAAATCAAGCGTCTTGATCTTGTACTTCACACTTGGGAAAATTTCGTCCTCTAAATTATCCAAAATGAGAATATGAAGTATACATATAACTCAAAATGTATTTACTGACTTACAAAGTTAACAAAGAAAATAATACAAACACTACAACGACTATTATTTTAAACACATTTTTCTTCCCTCTTTTAAAATGTGCGTAGATTTTGACCAGTTTGTTCATATATGAAAGTGTACACTATTCTTACATTTATATGTGTAAAAAACATAACTATAAATTAATACACACTTATAATGGTTAATACGACTAAAAACTAAAAGTCATGGGCAAAATATGATGATTATAGTTTACGAAATTCATAATTCAAAATTTACTTACCTATAAAAAGGTGATAATACTCTCTAAGTTTGTTCTCTAAGTTTGTGGCTCTTTACAGGAAATACCCTTGATCTAACCATCTGACGTTAGTGCCAAAATCAAACTTGGAGACAACGTTCATCTCTCCGTACTTGATTGTATGTTGTGGCTTCACCCTCTAATTTCAGTAACTCACACATGTTGTATCACTTACCTCACCATGATTGTTGCATTATTCATCATAAACCGCTGCAAAACCATTAAAAATATCATCTTTTAGCGTTTTGTCAACTATGTTTCGTACGTCAGCATGATATATATATATATATATATATATATATATATATATTAGTGTAATAATCACTCCAGCATTAAAAAGTCTATATGTAACTACCCACAGCATCATTGAGTTAAAGATATTGACGCATTATCCATTCTTACTACCACTGTGCCAAATAAAGTACACCATTCACATAACTCCATAAAATGAACCGAGAGCAATAAGCTTAATAAGCTTTGAAGGATATATCGTTTTACCTCAATTATCATTTTCTCGTAGATGAGGATCCATAAACTTTCAACGTTATAATATTTGACCAAAAATTGCAATTATCTGGCTTTGAAATCTATCACGCCAGAGCTTTAGTTAGAGAGAGTGTGAAATGACATATCTATAATAATAGCTCTTATAAGAGAAAAATAAAGCACTGTGATTAAAATAATAAATAATTACAAAACATGAAGGATGCTCACCTAGTTTGAAAGGAACCGAACCCAGGTATGCCACCATTAAGGATCATTTTTATGGTAGTGACATGTTGGAAGAATTAAGTATCATATACCCGCATGGAACATGTGTAATTGCAGCCTTTTCTATACCATAATTGGTTTCCAATCCACTGTCAGCAATGTTTGGATATAACCTTGCGTGGCGTTGTTAGTTTATTATGTATAACAAAAAGACATGTATGTTCAGCCGGTATAGAAACAAAAGAAAACAAAAAAAATGCCACAAAAAGAAAATATTACACGGTATATAGAGAAAGGCTATGGCACTTCAAAATTTTAATTATAATCTTACTCAAAATCCTCAAGAATGACAGTCCTCCTTATTTTGTCAACCCCAGCATAGTTGAAAGGAATAGCGTCAGAAATAGAAACAATCGTTCCAATGACATCTGTATTTTTGTAATAAAATTATTTAAATTAAAGACTAATACACAAAGTAACAAAGTAAAAATCTTAAAAAAAACTCACCACAAAGTTCTCTCTCAGAGATTTTTCTTGATGTGAAAGCACCAAAATGCTCAAACCTAAAGCCTCGTGGGTTGCTGTCAAAAATTCCAACCCTTGTCAGAGCCGTGTTCTTAAAGAAACTAAGTTTGTAACGATGGTCCAACAATGGAATGTTTCCGCCATTTTCACCGATACCAAAGTTACTGATTCGGTAACATGCTCCTTCATCCAGTATTGGTTGGAACTTCTTAATATCTTGGTTCCTAAATGTGGCTTGCACTCGATTATCCTGCATTGCAAAATGATATTGTAAAACTCTTAATATTAAATTAGTTCTACACTTCACAAATTAACCTAACAGATTACCATCTGATCTTGCAAGACTGCATCTAAGCTCCACACCTCATTAGGTCTTTGTTTGGGGTGAGACATCCAAATACTGATCACACGTGCCAGTATCTTGGCATCATCAAGCATAAGATCGAGGTCACACAACTGAGTCATATTAATCTCCATTTCTTTAACTACAAAGAGAGAAAAAAACATTAATGTTTATGATATAACTAAAATAACAATAAAATTCAAACATCCATGAATTGAAAAATTCAAATCTTTACCGGGGGTGTATATAGATATTTAAAGAAGAAATGAAGATGAACAAAGGTGAGTATAATTGTGTGTGTGTGCGCCTGGTAATTATAATCAATACAGTAGGGTTTGACATTGATTTGAGTTAGTTTCAATTTAGTAGATAACTTTGGAAAGGATTTTATCATTAAAACTGATTATAACAAAAAAGAGGGATGTTTGAAGAATAGGTCAAAAATATTTTCGGTTTTATGTTTGAAGATTAATGTTTTTCAAAAAAGTTCCTATAATTTTGAACATTAATGATTTTCGGTTAAGACTTTCTGTAATTACCTCGTTGACTCAATTAATGAGAATGTGAAGACAGTTTTATGTCAAAAAGAGTTTTGCTTTATTTATTAACATAAATGTTTACAGAACTATCCGATAATATAAAAATCATTAATGATTTTCGATAGAGAGAGTCTGCATTAGAGATTAATCGTGCTTTAGTTATATGTTTTTCCCAGCCGTTGATTATTTTTGTTTTTCACAGTCTTTCTAGATTATTTGGGACCAAGATTAGTTATCCAATCGTGTTTTAAAAAGGGTTATGATAATATATATATATAAATATATATAATATATATATATAAATAATAGATAAGATTGTTAATAACAAACATACGTATACAAGCAACATTTTTTCCGCTCTTCTTTTTTGTAATAAGGCATTTAGGTTTGGTACCCAAAAATGCTCATAAATTCACAATTTCTGTTTACAAGTCTGTAGATGGGAGTTGCGGTTAATCAGAATGAATTTGGCTACGAAGTGACAGCAATATGAAGTGACATAACTAACCATAACGAGTCACATTTCAAATACATGCACCAACGTCATTTCATACCCCCAATAACACAACCCATTACACACAACTACTAAATACAACCCGTGTGCATCGTACGGGTCTGAATGCCTCGTATATTCTAATTATTCTCTAAAGTCTTATATCCAAAAGAGAAATGATACATCCACCAAAAGTTTACAAAAAATTATCCACACAATGACATGACATGTGAGTTAGACCAATAATTTTGTATGTTTTTTCTCTTTCATCATTTTCATCACCAATATTTGCATGACAAGTATATGTGTGGATTTTTTTTTTGTAAATCTTTTGTGAATGTAGCATTGCTCTATTCAAAAACATTGATTCTGAATTATTTTTGTAACGGACATTAATTTGGGACATTAAAAATAGACAAACCAAATGGCATTAAAGTAATTAAGAGCTAATGACAAGGTGAATGGAAAAAATTCTGAAAACGTTAGAGCCTTCGTCAGCAAGCAAAATATCGCGAACTCTCCGGATAACCATAAAAACTTTCCCTTATTTTTATATATTAAAAAACTTACCATATATTAATCCGTACCACACTATAAATATCCCATAAACCCCAACTCCCACACATTTATTTTTTCTGAACATTATTCATCCACATAAATATCATTCCACAGAAAAACCCAGAAACTATTCGAGGCTCTTTGATTACGCAAAGGTATGTTAATTGTTTTTTTATTTTGGTTTATTATATGATATGGATCTTAATTATGTGTTTACAGTATCTGATTTGTGTCGAATATTGGGTTTTTTTCAGGGTTTTTTTGATGATTTTGAGACCAAGAACTAGCTAGGGTTTTACAGTTTCATCATGGATTTGTGTTGATCATTGAATTAAACACTGTTTGGATTTGATTTTGACCGAGAACTAGGGTTTTGGTTGAAAGATTAGTGTTTGGATATTGGGGGCGATTTCAGAATTAGGGTTTTTTTGATGATTTTGAGACAAAGAACTAGGGTTTTACAGTTTCATCATGGATTTGTGTTGATCATTGAATTAAACAGTGTTTGGATTTTATTTTGACCGAGAACTAGGGTTTTGGTTGAAAGATTAGTGTTTGGATATTGGGGGTGATTTCAGAATTAGGGTTTTTTGGATGATTTTGAGACCAGGAACTAGGGTTTTACAGTTTCTTTATGGATTTGTGTAGATCGTTCAATTAAATAGTGTTTGGATTTTATCTTGACCAACAACTAGGGTTTTGGTTGGAAGATTAGTGTCTGGATATTGGGGTGATTTGAGAATTAGGAGTTTGGATTTTATTTTGACCGAGAACTAGGGTTTTGGTTGAAAGATTAGTGTTTGGATATTGGGGGTGATTTCAGAATTAGGGTGTTTGGGTTTTATTTTGACTCTAGTTTGACTGTTTTTTACTGTGCCCTCCCCTGTCGATTTATTATACAGTATATAATTAGCCCCCATATATTAGTTTGGGTAGTAGGTGGTTTGTTCGTTTCTTTAAAACGTCTTAAGGAATTAGGTTTGGAGTTTGGTAAGCAATCTGAAACGCACTCAAATTGTATCGGTCATTGGGACGCATTAGGCAAGTAGATTACCCTCTAGGTTGTGATATGTCAAGTAAACTGGATATTGGACTCGTTTTCTCGACCCCCAGCTCTTTATTGTCTTGATACGGTGATTTGGATTGATTGAAGTTTGGTATATAGAACATTTTTATTTGCTGTAGACTTTGCTTAGTCTAGTTTCTTTAAGTTGATGTATGACGATTTTGATGACTATGTTCCTTCCTTATTTTGTATCTGTTGGCTTGGATGCCAAGCATTGTGTTTTGGAGATTGGTAGTGTAAGTATGTTATTCTTAGGAGCCCTAGTCTGTTTTTGCGGTTTTTGTGATCGGTAGTTTTAGCTTTTAAGCATCTCGACTTTGCTTAGTCTAGTTTCTTTAAGTTGATGTATGACGATTTTGATGACTATGTTCCTTATTTTGTATCTGTTGGCTTGGATGCCAAGCATTGTGTTTTGGAGATTGGTAGTGTAAGTATGTTATTCTTAGGAGCCCTAGTCTGTTTTTGCGGTTTTTGTGATCGGTAGTTTTAGCTTTTAAGCATCTTGTCTTTAGAAGCCCTAGTCTAGATTACGGTTTTTGTGATTGGTAGTTTTAACATTTAAGTGTCTCATTCTTAGCAGCCGTAGTCAGCTATTACGGTTTTGTGTGATCGGTAGTTTTAACTTTTAAGTGTCTCATTCTTAGGAGCCCAGTTTTTTTTATCGGTATTTTGAACCTTAGTGTCTCATTTTTGGGAGGCCTAGTTTGTTATAATCGTAGTTTGTTTCTATCTGAGATCAAATATAAAACATGGTTTTGGTTGTAGGCCTCGCTTAGTTTTTCTTCTTGAACTCGATATGTAGAGATTTCTGTTTGCTTTATTTTGGATACTAACCACTCTGTTTTCTTCGTTTACAGAAATACTATTATGACTCTTAGTCAACCTTCGAACATGGCTTGTGTCCCTAAGGATAACTCGAAGAAAAGGACTGCTTTTGAATCAATGGATAAATTAACAAAAAGGCAAAAGAGAAATAGAGCTGAGGCACCAAAGATCGTAGCTGAGACTCTTGCCAAGTGGATTGAACATAACAAAGACGGGAAAGCTATAACACCTAAAGCTCCTGCTAAGGGATCGAAAAAGGGGTGTATGAAAGGTAAAGGTGGGCCTGAAAATGGCGGGTGTAGTTTTAGAGGTGTGAGGCAAAGAACGTGGGGTAAATGGGTAGCTGAGATACGTGAACCGAATAGAGGTAAGAGGTTGTGGCTTGGGACTTTCGAGTCTGCTGTTAAAGCCGCTCTGGCGTATGATGAAGCTGCTAGAGCAATTTACGGCCAGTCTGCTCGGATCAATTTGCCAAACTATCATGCGAATACACAGTTGCCGTGTCAAGCTGCTACTAGTTGCAACTCAACTACTACCTGTAGTTACTCTGAGGGCAGTGAAGTTCAGGAGTCAAAGTCCGGGTTAGACTGGTGTGCACCCACACAGAGTGTATGTGAAGTCGTTAATGAATCACTGGATATGATAAGAGGAGGACATGCGGATTTTAAAGATGTTACGGGTGTTTCTAATGATGATGGTTACTATGCGGGCTTTCCTGAGGAAGAGATATTTGACGTGGACGATCTTCTAGGTGTTATGGATCAGACTAGTGAATTTAACAATGAGGCAGCTGGTTATCGTATGCATGATGCATGGTACGAGAACAAACAAGATGTCAGTCAAAATGAGTCCCTATGTACGCAGCAAGATGCTTGTGGGGTTGCACCGGAGTTTAGTTTTGACTTCTTGGAAGGGGGCCTTGAAGAATTTAATTTCACACTTGATGAGTTTGATCTGTCCATGGATCCTACTGAATGAGTTATATTGATAGATGAAGAAAAATGAACTAACTGTAGTGGTGTTTATATGGGTCTGGTTCTCTGAACGTTTTAGAAAAATTAGAGGATCTGGTTTTTGTACGGTTTTTAACCGAATGTAATTATATGATGTGCGTAACTCTAAGACCCCAAGATGCTGATGCTTTCAGCTGGGTAGTTTGACATGTGACGATCTTATGTTTATTTCTTTAATTAATTATGACATGTGATGGGTTTTATCTTCTGTGTTTATATGATTTATGACATGCTTGATACAACTGAATATTTTGGCATGTGATGGTCTTGTGTTTTGCTTGTTAATGATCTGTCATATATGTTGCAGCTATAATGTTATATTTTTATGTTTGAGAGATTTAGTATACCTGGACAAGTGTGAAGACTGTTGTTCCTAACTGGGATGACTCTGCTTCATTCCTTTAGTGTCTGTGGATAGTGCTAGGATTCGTATGGTTCTATAACCAAGTGTACGGATTGGCCAGTGAGATGTTTCTTAACGGGGATGACTGGCCAAAATAGGTGTCTGCGTTTTGTTGGTAAACACTAGCTGCAGTCTTGAACTGGAAATGGGGTGTGCGTTTGACACAATTCCGTTGGACCTGTCTGGTATATGGATATTGAAATCTGATTGGGGATTAGGCAAATTTACAGGCAGTGTTTGGTTTTTCAAGTTTCAGGTAGCATTTTGGTTTTCAAATTTACAGGCAGTGTTTGGTCAATGAGTATGAATGAAGGAATAACTTCTGTCGCTAAAGCAGGCAGGTGTTTGGTTGTAGGTTTGGTTTTAAAAATGGATATTATATTATGGTCAAATCCAGGCATCTGCAACCCATTAACAAGAGTGGATTCACAAACTCGTTCTCATTTTGGATTTACAAGCACTCTCATTCCCATCACATTAAACACATACCCATGACCATCTCTAGCTACGTACTCGTACCAAATTTGGTCAAGTGTATATGTGTGAGTCTTTAGGTTGCTTTTAACTTTGATTTTACTTGGAACTAAATTCAGTACCAGTATTGCAACTGTAATTTCCAATTACTACCTCAAGTGACATGGGTTGGAAACCCAAATTAAATCTAAACGGCCGCACAATTGCTTACTGAGCTTTGTTGAAATTAGCCCATGTAAATGTAAATCTTTAGCAATATCCTATTATCTATGGCATTTTTGAGTAAGGTCTTTATGGTTGCTGACAATGTGTTAAGTTGCTAGAAAAATGGAAGCTCTTTAGATCTTTAATATTTTTTGACAGAAAAATTATAGCATTTTTTTAGTTTTATTAAGTTATTTATATAGGTGGTGATTTGCACACTCCACTTATTGATTTGCATATTCAAATTCTTATTGATTTGCATACTCAAATTGTGTGTGTCTT
>BQNB010027926.1:0-57149 GCA_026074375.1 Tanacetum coccineum
CGAAGCCTTTAGCATCTCATCCCGATTTAGTGAGATTCAGCTGTTTCTGGTAGCTTTCAATGCCGAATTAGAAGTCTTCAACCCGTTGTCGAATCACTAAGTTGCGTGTCCACAGATTAACAGCAGTTGAGAGCATGCGTCTGTCTGAGCCAGAAAGATAATTAAGATGACCTTGTAGGAGCAACAAATTCTGGTCTTCAAAGTCAATGGGATACAAATTTTTGAAATCCTTTCTGCAATCATGTATTCTTGATAATCAGCTCTGCGCAGTGTGATCTCTTTCAAGTAGTCGTACCCGTAGCGAGCGTAGGTTTTTATTCTAACAACACGGTGTATACGCATATGAGTTCTGACTATCTTGCAGCTTGATTCAGGAATGTGTCGGTCAATGTAAAATTTCTGATGATTAAACCACCAATGAGATATACCATAAGAGCCACTTATGTCATAGGTGCAGACCTCATTGATCCACATATGCTCAGGTACGAGTAGTTCAAGTCTAAAGTCAAGATAATGAGTCGCTTTCATCTTGGAAATTGACAGATCTTGTCCGCTTCCCTTGCTTCCATATCGCAGATAATCCAAGTCGTGATTGAAAAAGAATTGAGTTTAAATAGTGACATGACCTGGTGGACCTCTTAGAGGCAGAGGTTTGCTAATATTAATCCTGACTTGATCACCTTCAGGATTAGCCCAGTCAATCTGATCAGTGAGCATTTTGTGACATTCTTCCATTTGAAACTGAAGTTGAACGACGTCCGGGTAGAAAGGTTTAATGACTTCATAAGCTTGACCTTCCAGATCTGCTTGAGTAAGCTCGGTTTTTCCCATCTTTTGGCAATACCAGTGCATAAACGTTTGCATATCCCCAATCTTTTCATGTAAAGAGTTCTCTGCCAAAGCTTGATATGTGTAGGCTAAAGCTTTGGCCTAGTTGTTCTCAGCATCAGGAATATGAGATGTAGGAATGACCCAGGCAGGTTCTGGAGTGGCTGGTCTTTCATCATCTGGAATAGGCCTCAACCATTCTGGCCTCTGCTTAGTCTTAGGAAGCTGGGCAGAGTCAGTGTCCTCTAAGTCAAATATGTTGGCAGAATCCGGTATTGGTATGTCTTTGACTGGTTGCTCAGCATGAGGATCGAATTGTTGCTTGGAGGAGCTTGTAGGAGCATCTTGAGTGTCAGACTTCTTTCATGCTGACGACTGAGGAGCTGAAGGCTGTGATGAACCAGAAGCGCCAGTGTCATGTCGTCTCCTTTTACTGATATCTGAATCTGGTGGAGGAGAATGAGGGTCTTGATCATCACGGCGTCGCTTGTGTGACATGTCCTTTTCAGCGAGGAACTCATCCCTCTGTGTCTGTGCCATGGATGCCTCGAGAGCTTCATAGAGAGCGATATGTTCAGGAAGTGATTTGTATGTGCCACTCTCGAACATCCTTTGGTGAAGCATCTCTTTCATATCTTCTTCGGACAAGTCTCTGAAGCGCTCTCTAAGAGGAGCTTGAAGAGCTATTTGAACAGCCCCTTTGACATTTTCACGGACAGCTTCATCAATCTTATAAGGCAGATCCCTAAGCTCTAAAGTGTAGACCCTAGATCCAAGATTCCAAGTGGTGTTATCAAGATTCTTGTTAGTCTGCTCTAAATCCAAGAGTTTCTTCTTATGAACAGCGACACGTTCAGCTAACTCAGATTCGGTTATGCTTTGTTGTTGTAGAAGAGGTAGAAGGGGTGGTGTTGTTGTTGCTGTAAAGATTGGTGCTTGTGTGGTAGATGATGCAGGTTTAGGTGGTGAGAAATCGATTACTGAGGTGTGGAGTGGAGGAACTGAGGAAGATGCTTGATAGATTAGAACAGTGACCATCAAGACCACTTCTGTTTCCACATTGAGTTTTCTCGGCTCATCTTCAGTGGATTCGTCATTGATGAATTGATCTCCGATAGCATATGCATCCTCCAGATTCTTCATTGAAGAGAGAGTCCCAGTCGAGCTCAGTGGATCCTCTAGCATGACATGTTCATCAGCCGGGAACTTTAAACTTTCCTGAACCTTAGGATACAAATCAGCCATAAACTCGTCGTGCGTGGGCTCAAGGTTTGGTCCAGCAAGAGCCACACGGCTTATTCTAGGGTCTAGTCTAGCCTGGTCTTCATCCATGTGTGCCTGCTCTGGTGGAGGTTGAGACTCGTATGTTTCCCTAGGGTATGATCCAGCCTGGTCTTCATCAAGTTCAACAGTCTTTTCCTCGACGTTTTCTTGTTTCTCCACATCATCTCCTAGTTCTTCAGTAATTTGCAATACCTCCGTATCACCTCCACTGCTTGTTTTATCTGATCTAGCTCCTGTTTCAGCATCTGCAGGAGACGGAGATTCACGAACAATATTTGCAGATGTGTCATCCAGTGGTTGTGCAGAGGGTCGAGTAGATGCCTCTTCAGTAGTAGGAATCCGCCTTTGAAGTATGAATTGGTCCATTGTGCTTCTCCTCTTTGGTGTGTGCAGGGCTAGCAGAGATTGGGCAGCTTGTTATTTAGTGACTATAGCTTTACCCTTGCCCTCTACTACTGGAAGTGGTCGGGTGGCTTCTGCAACTGGTTCTCGAATAGCCACACCGCCAACATGTGCTTGACTTTGTGCCTGAAACGATTCCAGGCTCATCTGAATAGTACGTTCCATATCAAAGTCTTCACCTTCACCTTGATGTTCGGGTTCAAGTTCAGGTTCAGGTTCATAGTGGGTTGGTTCTTCATCAGGTTCATCAACCAGCTGGAGGGTACTCTTCAAGGTACGAGCTTTTGTAACTTTACCCTTTCTAGCTTTTTGTAGAGGTGTAGCCTTGGTTGACTTTTCTTTAGCTGGCTTTGGCTTGGGTGGCTTAGCAGTAGAAGCCTTAGTAGGTTTCTCCTTGGTTACCTTCGGTTTCGGTGCAGGTGTTGGTTTGCTTGACTTCTCGATAGCTTGCTTTGGCTTGGATTGCTTGGTGCTTGCTGTCTTCTTCTTTCCTTCCTTTTCAGCTGCAAATTTCTGATCATGATTCGCGACCATTTCTAAGTATGCATTGTAGTATGGTGCATTCCGAATATTGTTCGAGATCAGCCCATTGGGAATTGGCATTCCAAAGACCTCGTCAGCGTCGCCTTTGGAAATGAATTTGAGATTACCAAGTCTGAGGTCTTGTTCAGCAAGATGAAACGGAGATGCTGATCTTTGGTGAATATTGTGAATTCTACCCAAGTGACAGATGATAAGCTTCGTGAATCAACAATAAGGAATAACATGAGGCTTGTCTTTCCTGCCCTTCTTAGTGGGATTGTCCAGATTGGCCTTATCAGTGAGAAATTTCTGAATAGCTTGCACGAATTCTTCCCACATGAGTTCAGCAAAGTCAACATTAGTACATGTAATAATTCCCCAGAGCATCTGAAGAACTGGATATCTGGGCCTATCATGCCCAGAAATCTTCCATGTAAGACATTGGTTAATCATAGACAAAATTGCTCTCCAAGGCTGATACAAGTTATTCACCGCCATTCTTGACACACAGTGAATAACCTTTGTGTATCTTCATAAACACTTACAAGATGCCAGGACATTAAAGATTGAGTTAAATGACAACATGGACTACTTAGAGACACAAATTTACCAAGATAATCTTCATAACACGACTTCCATGAATGCCTTCAAAATTCTCAAAACACCATTGAAGACGTTCTTTCAGTTAGAGTTAGTAAACACTTACAACTCCAAGTACGATGCTCGTGAAGCAAGAGAATACTTTAAACCATAAATTGTAATGGAAGCTCAATCCTTCAGAAACTTGATATTTCAAAACATGGACTCCATGATAAATGTATTATTGAAAGAACACTTCATGATCGAAAGACTGAGATACGGTTGACTGAAAGGAAGTTGTAGATGCAAGAGTGAAAGGTTACAGTGGTTCAAGCATTGGATGCTAATTTGGTTGTCACGGAAAGTAGTGGAACAGAATTAGAAAAGCAGCTAAAAGAATTGGTTGATAGCTCGGTTTATATAGAAAGAAATGGGACATTGACAGGATTATAGAATGTCAGCAGCAGTTCATGGATGAATGCTTCATGAATAAGAATGAAAACAATGTGTCTGGGAATGGAAACAGTAGATTTGAGAACAAGAGCAGTAAGTCAGGGATTATAAGCAACAAATCTAGGAATGATACGATAGCTGATGGAGCAGATATCAGACCTACTTACGACACTGATCCATTGGAACAGGGACATAATGATGACTATAATGTGTTTTCCATGGAAAAAGAACATCACGTGCAACCTGAATCTGTTAATAACACATATCTGGTGGAACAAGGTGATAGTAATACCACTCCTGATTCATCATATATGAGTAAGGATAGAGGAGAGGCTGACCAGGATGATGCTAAAGAGAAAGAACGTACTTTGCTTGCTTCTTTAATTGACCAAATGAAATTTGAAATTGAAAAGATTGAGATACGACATTGAAAAGTCCTTGGTTTGGGAAAACAAGTCAAAGTTTTAAATGACATCATTTATAATACTGGTAAGTCTGTTCAAACAATGAACATGCTCAATTCTAAATGTACAACCTCTTTTGCAAAACCTCAGTATCTTAAGAAAGCTCAAAGTGCGAAACCATGTCTATATGATATTGCGTGTTACAAGGATAATCTTGAGAAAATGGTTATTCCTTATTTTGACGAAACAATTCGTCTTACCGAAGAAATTTGATCCAAAACAAATAAAGCGGTCAAACATTATGATTACACGACATTGAATAGTCATTACTAAATTTTTATACCATAATAAGAAATGTCAACCGAACAAGTGTATTTCTGAAAAAAAATTATACCAGATGATCCTCCTGTAAACAAAGTTATTCCCGAAAAAGTTTTTGAAATACAACATGTCAAGTTAGCAAAACATTTAGATGAAGCGTTAAAGTTTAATAACGTCAGTAAAAGCATGCAAGCATTTTCATTAGTTTAATAAAGTGTTTTAAATTTAAATGTCATGTTTGAAAAAGAGTCAGCTTGGATTCAAAGTAACTGGATGAATCGAACCTCTCACAATGAGCTAAAAATGCTATAGAACAACTTTACGTTCTAATGGTCAGCTACGCTTCTAAAAATATGGTAAATATTGAAACAACTCTCAAAGAAGAAATGGTTGAGGATTTAGGATACTTTAACTCTCTTGAAAAGGAAGTTGAGTCTCTTAAGTCACAACTAAAAAGACAAAAATTTAAGTTTTCAAAAACGACCGATCGACTTTTAGAGGAACATCTATCTAAAGATATCATGTATGCTATTCTTCGTTCTTTTGATAATATTGCTAAACAAACAGAAATGCAATGTTTGTATTTAGAGAAATGTCAAAAATGTAAAAATCTTGAACTTGAGCTCTCCAAGAGTAAAACACAACAAACAAACAAACGTGTTGCAAATCTTGAACTACACTGTATTGAACTTGAAATTTCCTTGCAACATGAAAAGGAAAAGAATGATTGTGAAAACTCTTGGGGAAAGCAATCTTTGACATCAGGGAATAAAGAAAAGGATTTGAAAGTTTAAAATGATTCCCTGATTGATAAACTCAACCGTAAAATGCTTGAAGTTAATGATTTGAGAGCTCGTTTACACGACAAGATAATTGCCAACGTTGAAATGCGTAAAAGTTAGAACAAGATGAAAGGAAAGAGTATGGATACTAATTTTAAAAAACCATAAATCTTGGGAAAACCTCCTTTGCAAACAATCAGAAATCAACCAGTTGTGAGAAAACCGACTGCGTTTAAATCTGAACGATCTTCATTTTCAAAATCACGGTTTGCCTCCTAAGTTGTTGATGACATCAAATAACGTCTATTTTATAGCATCATTTATCCCATGATATTAACCCATTTTGTATAGTTATTGCAAAGAATTGTTACTTAATCGTTTATATTTGAGAATTGCAGTAATTATAGAGTAATTGGTGAAAGATAGCAAAAGGCGCACATTCTGGAGCTTAAATGAAGATATTTTGAAGATTACTATTCTGAATACCAATACGCCGTATCCATCAAGGAAGATACGGCGTATCCGTGCCTGCACTCACCAAAAACAACAGAAGAATGAAGACCAATACGTCGTATCCAGAGAACTCAATACGTCGTATTCAAGATATGGAATCAATATAATATTCTGGAAGATATCAAACGTGGTCCCTACTCTAAGAAATCTCCAATACACCGTATCCAACCCATTGGATACGCCGTATTGAACCGACTTCCAAACCACCAACCGACTTACCATAAAAAAAAAAAAAAATGGGGGGGGGGGGGGGGGGGGGGGGGGGGGGGGGGGGGGGGAGGGGGGGGGGGGGGGGGGGAAAAATAAAAAACAAAATGAAAAAATAAAAAAGGGGGGTAAAAAAAGAAAAACAAAAAAAAAAAAAAAAAAAAAAAAAAAAAAAGAATAAGAATCTTATAAATAGAAACTCAAAAATGAGTTTTAATGTGCTCAATCATGATTCTCGATACCTAAACCAACAAAATTCGATTTTTAGAGAGAAAAAGAGCAAAGAGTCGGGGGAGCAACCTAATCAATTCCATAGAAGACAATGTGTAATTCCATATACTTTAGTAATCGTTCAGTTTTTGGTATCATTCGTTAACTCAGTTAGTTTACCTTGGCTAAAAATTGCTCTTAATTATATGACGTTTAAGACTAATACCATCGGTAATAGCCATTATATGAAGATTTGACATGTTTGGTATTTGTTTTATCCTCGGATTTCTTGATTTATCGAAAGTGCTTGTTTAGGTTTATCAATTTATACTTGTCACGCCGCCCCCCTTTATTTTGTTTTTTTTCTTATTTATTTTTGTATGCGACCTATCATTCAACTAGATCTAGTTAAGCGGACCAAGTGGATCTAGAGTCCGGGATAGCTCTCCATATAGTAGTTTATACATCTAGAATAATAGTTACACAAATATTATCCTTCTAAGTCTGTGTCTAGGATACGCTTCGGGCTTAACTAGTTAATTGGATATTGTCCATGGTTTATTAATCGTGTTAACTAGCAGGTGACCTAGATAATTCAATAAGTAACGTTCTGATTCCATTGGATAGTTGGAAAAGTGGACTACTAGTGTATAGATTGCCATTAAGCGGTAAGTGGGTAAAGTCTCTATGAGCTAGGGTTTAACAAGATCACCATTATTTTAATCCCTAAGATAGATTATAATAAGCAAATAAGGATGCTTTATGTGGATGCTTTATGCGGATGCTTTAATTGTGACAGAGTTATTGTGTCTAGGTCTTAGGAAGATGTAACGCCTAAGTCTAAGAATGATATGCCACCTCGAGAGGAGAAATCATTGCACTAAATAAACAAACCAACGTTCTAATCAGATTAATAATGGTCAGTTTTCTTATATAAGGTTCGACCGCTCTTTCATCTTTTGTTAATTAGCTTGTGTGGGTTAAAGTGCCTTGACTTGATTGTAGTCACCAACCAAACCGTACCAGTCTCTCAGGCTGAAAACTCTCCTTTTCCCATTAGAATTAGGATTTAGACTAACATAGGTTTAGAATAGAATAGAATTAACATAGATTAGATAACCAAGATATTAATTAAATTGATAGATTTAACCTCGCTTCAAGTGTTCGACACCCTACTTACCATGAAACTACTACCGATATGGTACACTGCCCGTTAAAGTGTTGTTTTTTGTTGAGTCGGCAAAATATAAATTTAAAACTTGAATCATCTTAAAAATACCATACAACGACAGCACATCAAGTTTTTGGCGCCGTTACCGAGAAGTGAAAATTAATCTTGATTTTTATTTGATATTTTGGTTTTTAACATTAGATTAGGTCTAACCCTTAGGATTAGTGTAATTTAGATTAGTATACTATTCTGCTTGTTTATTTATTCTGTTGGTGTGATACGGCGTATTCAGTTCACTGAACGTGACGTATTTGTTATTTAATAGTTTATCTAGTAAGATTGTTTCAGGATGGACAATTCAAACCTTACTATGGAAGAGTAGATCATGCTCGAGGAAGAAAAATCTCGTAAACGTGGAAAAGTGTTTAATTGGCAAACTGCTACATATGGCAAGTGGCAAACTGCTACATTAAAATGTTTATTTGTCCTATTTTTCACAATAAAAGGCTTAAATTATGCTCAAATTTAAAAAAATCAAGCATACTTTTGTGAAATTACATGTTACATAACCCGCACACAATAACCCTTGATAGATATTGTGAGGATTTAACCTTTCCGTTTTCAAATGTTTACCCAAATTCCATAAAATATGAGTGTGTCGGTGATGTAGTGGACTTTAGAACTTGGCTTGGTATATCACTCGAGACCACAATAATGAGTATTATGGATTTAATTGGAGTAACTTGTTTAAATTGGTAAATTTTAGGATTACACCCAAATCGCCTATACATGTTGCTTATTAACTAACTACACCGGTTAGTTAACCTCCCATTTAAACCCTTTTCCACTCTTATCTTTAGAGTGATGATCCACTAGAACAACCCGTAGAGCCAATCCCTAAGGAATTACACCAATTATTTGTTTCGTTACACCATTACACCTTAACCTACCATGTTAGATTAAGTTTAATTTACAGTTGCTAGTTGCTTAAAGTGTAAAGTTTGTATTTCCCGAGTCTTGTGTCATTTTCTATCTTTGGTGCGGTTGGAAATTTGCACATTGCAAATGGGAATGTATATTAGTAGTCAAAACTCGTGTGATTTTACTACCGTTACAATTATTGGTGAATCCGAAGAATGAAGAAATTACCGAAGGAATTATCCGGAATTATTATGATCGTGAAGATGGTGAAACTACACCAAGATTTGAAGTATAGTTAGCAAAAAAATGAAAAAGTGAGAAAAATACAAAAAGAGAAAGAAAGTTTAAAGATAATCGTTTCGCAAAGAGCATTACCGAAGGAACTACACGAAGGATCGATTATTCGTTGACACGTCTAAAAAATCAACGATGTAGAGTATTGTACAAAGTGGTATATATCAACACTTACCTTGTAGAGTATGTAAAGTTTTAGGATGATTAGGTAGTTGACCGTTACAGGACGCCAACTTAGGTTGTTGTTTTTGATCAATGATCAAGACGTTGTAAATAGTTGTGTCTTTATCATGGTAACGGTCGGGAAATAAGTGTCTAGAAATTTGTATCTTAAGTCTTAATCTATTTGTTTCTTGATTTTTATTTAACAACAATTTACTTCCCTCTCACCTAATGATTAGCCACTGGTTTTACGCGAATGAGGATTCATACGAACATGCATGTCTATCTCGACGTTTCGGGTATGTATGCATGTCTTGTACCTTATTAGTTTACGACTTTTGGTGAAAGTTAGAAGGTTCCTACTCTATATCATTCTTCTTACTAACCGTTGGTTAAATTCGAATGGGGATGTGATCGAACACTCATGTATATCCCGACGATTCGGGTGTGTATGTGTGCTTCAGCTGCCTTGTTGGAGTGGTACTTCTGGTAAAAGATTGTAGAATGATCAACCGTATGCCTTTCCATACAAAAAAACCCATATTTACCTTTATAAACTTGTCACTCCTTGGCTTTAGTGGTGGAGATGTGTATCCTTGCCAAGCTTATGATAGAATACTCGTCACGACCGAGTAATTGAGGGAATTAGTTACATGTTACCACATAGATTAGTTGATTGAATTGAGTGTTTTCATCTTCCCATTTCGTGAGGTGTTTGGTTGTGTACTTGTAATAGATCGAATAAGTGCTTTAACGGAAAATATCCTTAGGGATACATTTTTGTAAACTTCTAAAGGCTACGTAAGGACAAGTAGGATTCAAGTGGAGGGATATTTGATGACATCAAATAACGTCTATTTTATAGTATCATTTATCCCATGATATTAACCCATTTTGTATAGTTATTGCAAATAATTGTTACTTAATCGTTTATATTTGAGAATTTCAGTAATTATGGAGTAATTGGTGAAAGATAGCAAAAGGCGCGCATTTTGGAGCTTAAATGAAGATATTTTAAAGATTACTATTCTGAATACCAATACGCCGTATCCATCAAGGAAGATACGGCGTATCCGTGCCTGCACTCACCAAAGACCACAGAAGAATGAAGACCAATACGCCGTATCCAGAGAACTCAATACGCCGTATTCAAGATATGGAATCAATATAATATTCTGGAATATGTCAAACGTGGTCCCTACTCCAAGAAATCCCTGATATGTGCTAAAACACACATCATTTGTACCCCGGAAAATGCTAATATGTTTGTATTGTGTTTTTATCTGATAAATATGTTGCAATTATGTTTGTATTGTGTTTTTATGTCTTACAGGTACAAAGGATTGAAAAAAAAGCAAAAACAGTAATTTTCGAGTGACTTTCGACGACGTTTTCACGTTTATCGAGGTCGAAACGAAGTCATTAATATTCCTCGATCACACCATTGGAAAGAGCACGAAATTACGAGTCCAACGGTACCGGCCTTTCATATTTGAACCTTTTTATTTTGAACATTTTTCGTCCCTGTTTGAACCTTTGATACTAATATAATGAAGAGGGCCAAAAGTGGGTTAAAGGAATAATAATGCATATATATAACAAGACCATTGCCTAGCGCAATTGGTCTTGTGGCTTGCTTTGAGATTTCACCCCAAGAGGTCGGGGGTTCGATTCATGCAGGAGGGTTATAATCCCCTCCACGCCACGTCAGCTGCCACGCTGGCTGACACGTGGTACCACGTGGCATGCCACGTGGCGGACCCAGACTCGACCCGATCTTGACCTGACCCGGCCCAAGACCCGACCTGCCCGGCCCAAGACCCGACCTGACCCGGCCCAAGACCCACCGGTTGACTGGCGGTCAACCACCGTCAACGGTGGTTAACCGGTGGTCTGGCGGTGGTCCGACGGTGGTCTGCCACCGTTGACCGTCGTTGGCCACCGTTGACTGCCTATGTTGACCACCGTTGACCGGTGGTCTAGTGGTAGCTCCGATGACGGTTGGCGGGCCACGTGGCACCACTCAGGTGGTGACACGTGGCACAATTAATGATTGGTAACGAGTAGTTGGCAGGTGACGAGGTAATGTTCATATGATGGTGGACACGGTAACGATGTCGCTTTGGGTGGCAAGGTACGAGCGTGGTAGGGATGAAGGTGGCAGTCGAGGTGGCAGGCGGCTGGCAATCTGTGCAAGACATGTGTCAAAAAGAGTGTTCGAGTGGTGCCAGCGTTTTTTTATTTTTTTTTGCTTCTTGTTATTTTTCCTGTCGATGTGTCAGTCCGAGGTTGTCGTGTGGAGATCCAAGGCAATAATGAGGCGGTTGGTGAAGAGCAAAAAGACTATAATACCATCAGATCTTGCAATATGAGTGGTGGATGACCTAAAAGGACGAAAATACCCCTCCCACTTGGTGATTATAAATACAGACGCAACAGCTCATTTGTGGAGGGTTAGAATTAGTTTATTTTCAAATTAGTAGTAGGTGTAGATTTAGGAGTAGTGTAGTATAATTTTTAGCTTATTGTAAAAGCTTTTATAGCTTATTTAGCTTATTGTAATCAAGATTTTGAGCTTATTATTGAAGATGTTTGAGGTTGGTTTTTATGCTTATTATTTCTTAATGCTTATTTCTTAATGCTTATTTTCTACTCTTTCTTTTCTTTTGCTTATTTCCAAATAAGCTCATGCTTATAGCTTATTTTTGGATCCCATCTCTTAAGCTTATATTCTAATAAGCTACTTCCATAGCTTATTTAGACTATCTTATTTTATATTGTTTTCGATTTAGAGCTTTTCGAGTGAGCTTATTTTAGCTTATTTTTCGATTGCTTATTTTTATTCAAGCTTATTTTTTTCTTTATATAGATCTAATCCTTAATCATACCCGATCCGAGTTCACTTGATTGAAAACACCTTGTTTCGGGTGGATTAGATCTTAATAATTTATAGATATTATATTTTTTGCTTAATTTTCTAGCATAAGTTTGTTGTTTTTTAATTCTAGCTTATTTTTCTTAGACTCTATATTCTTTAAATATACCGATGCAAGTTCACTTGATGAATAATTTTTAGTTTGGGTGATTTAGATCTAAAGTTTTTATCTTTTTATAGATTAATTGTCTTTAGAATAATCTAAATATAGCTTTTGCTTATCTCATACTTTTTCTCTTTTCTTGTCTTTACTTTTTCAAAAGTGTTTATTATTTGATTAAGCTTGATTCGAAGGCTAAAAAGGGTGTCATGAGGGTCTCCTGCTAGACTATTCATTTATGTCTTGAGCACCTTGATCTTTCGAGGCTTATTATTTAGCTTATTTAGTCATATAGTTCTAAACTTTACGTTAGTTTTTTTTAGCTTATTAAGTAGGGCTTATATTTCGAAGGGTATACTTGTAGCTTATTTGAGAAGAGGTTTATTTATTAACGGCTTTTATTCTTCATCCCATTTCTTCGAAAAAGCCTGATAGCTTTTTAGCCTTATTCTAAGTTTTATTTCAATAGTAGTTTTTTTATATAGATTTTATCTTCTGTGTTTTATTTTACAAAATTAGTTTTCAAATAGCTTATTTTTTCTAAAAAGTTTTCATCTTATTAGCTTATTTTGTCTTAACTTTTTATTGTCTTATTTCTTATTCCATCCTTCTACATCTAAGACCGAGCTTAAGGGTCTTATAAGGTTCGTTAAATAGATAAAGTTTTAATCTTTATAGTTTTTTATGAAAGTAATTAGTAGATAAAGTTGCAACTTTATTGTAATTAGTGAAGTAGAGCTTAAAAGTGATAAACTTATTTGTTTATTAAGTTTGTAAGATCGGGTGGTTATCGTTTATTTACGGCTCTTCAATTTGGTTACATTTTCTATCCTTTTTCAATTAATTAGTGTAGATTTAATTAGTTATTTTATAAAATGTTTGCTTATTTGATATTTGTCATGCGTAGTGAGTAGTTTAACTTGTGTTTGCTAAGTGATTAGTGATTTGGAATTTAAGTGCGGTTTTAAAAAGGTTTAAAAAATTAATAGTCAATTTACATACCGTCATTTACTTTTAATGCAATTTAAATACTTGTCATTTATTTTAAAAAGCATTTTACTTTACTTGTCATTTAATTTCTTGCAACTTGTTTTCTAAGGATTTTTATTCGTTAAACCTAAGCCCGCACTTAAGGAACATTTCACGTCACTTAGCAAGCATATTTGTCATTTATATCAATTTTAGTATAATCTTTTAGTTTTTAATCTTAGAATTAATATTAGTTTAATTTTTAGTATAAAAATAGTTTAAAACCAAAACCAAAATATTTGTCATTCAAGCACCAAACGAAACATTCTCATGAATTTCAATTCATCTCTCGCCGTGGAAACGACACTCGGAAGATAGACTATTATTTTTCCTAAAGTAATTGTCTTATCTGACGGGATATACTATATATTATTACGACACGCGTTTGACGTTTATCAAAATGGCGTCGCTGCCGGGGAGAGGTGTACGATCTACACGTGGTGTTTGAAGTTAGTGCCTTGAAGATCCTTTCTTCGGAAAGTTTAATTTCGTACTTATTAAAAATATAAAAATACAAAAATATTTTTTCATTTTCTTTTATTAATATATAAAAACAAGAAGAATAAAAAAAATAATAATAATAAAAACATTGTCCATAAAAAGAAATAAAAAATCACAAGTTAGTAAAAGAACACCAACATATAAATACTTTCAACTGAAGTATTATCCATTAATAAGTTCCCGAACCAAAGTTTCAAAAACTTGCCTTTTGTGTCACTTGCGATATACGGCTCACCTTTGAAAATTAAACACTTTTAAAGAGCTACCGTGAAGCTTGTTGATTATTAGGTTTAAGTTATTCGATCTCGTTTTGTCCTTTAATAAAATATATTGTTTAAAAAACCTAAAAACCCAAAAATAATCTTATTTTTGTTCTTATCCATTTAATTCTTTTCTTAACCCTCTAAATTGTTTAATTCTTATGGTGTAACTCGATTATCGTTTGAATCCCCTCTTCACGATTAAAGAGTGTTCGTCTTGTGGATCGTTGTATAATAAAAGATATTGTTGTACCCCCGACTCGTCTCAACAACCCCTTCGTGATTGTCCCAAGTGTGGAAACCCGGTTGAAGGTCCAAATTGTCAAGGATGTGCTTTATGGCGAAAGAAATTAAAAGAAGTTTGGTTTACAATTTGTCATGAAAATGGAATTTACCAAGACCTTCTAAACACTTACGAGTCATCCGATGACGATACCAACGTTGTTAATGCTCCTCGAGAGCCATTCGTTGTCAAACAGGACCCCGGTGTAAATTCTTCACAAAGTCCTCCACTAATCGACCATCATTGTTGTTACGAATGTGGGGATTCGTTAAACGATATCTTTTGTCAACGATGTACTTGTAAGTCTTGTGGGAAAGGTGCTCATTATGGTTACAATTGTCCACCGCAAATTCCGATTATCTCTAATCCGGAACCATGCTACAATCAAAACCTTAATGAGATCCTATAAAATCTGCAAAGTTTGCAACAACAATGTCTTTTAGGTACGTGCCAACAATGTGGTTGTAATGAATATGATGAAGCTTGTTTCTATTGTACTGTTGGAAATGGAACACCAATCAATTTTTCAACTCCGTACTCTTCTAACGATTCTCCAAGTTTTGCAAACCACCCTCCACAACCCCAATACGTGCCATACTCTTGTGAGTTTTGCGGGAACGATGCTCGTTATGGTCACTATTGTACACCTCAAGTTCCGTTTATCTATCCGGAACCGTGTTACAATCAAGATTTTAATTTTTCACAAGATTTTCATGATTTTCAACAACAATATCTTTGTTGTGAAAATTATGGGGGTCCTCATGAGACTTTTCAATGTCAACCGATGAATGAAGACTATTATCATGAGCAAAATTCTTGCTATGATTCTAATTCTTTCGGCTTTGACCAATTTCAACCCCCGCAATATACCGTCAATCATCCAATCTTCAATGCTCAAAATGAGTTTCTCAATTCTCAAAATAAGCTTATGGAGCAAATGACATCCATATGTGATATGGTTGGTCAATATATGCAAAAGAAGGAAGAAGAAAAGCGAATTGCGGAAGAGCAAGCGGCTAAAGATCGATATTGGAAGATTCCCATTTGCTACGATGATGACGAGGACTATACCATTGCAATCACACCCGTCTTACCAACCGAGGAGCCCGTTAACTCTCTAAGTATGGGGGACGAGCATCTTGACACTTTTCCGGCAACGGAATCGGACAAAGTAATAAAGTCTAGTGTTGAGGAGCTTGTCCCAATCCCAAGTGAGTCCGAGGGTATTTCCGACGGTGTGTGTGATGTGCCTCTTTGTGATAACCCTACCCCTCTTAAAGCTTTCAAAGATCACTCTGAGATTGTCGTCAATTCCAACGATGATGATACTTCAAGTGATGACGATGATTTTGAGGACATCGAGTACGTTGAAGCATCACCTCCTGATTTGGAGATCGTTAGCTTAGAGGAGGTGAATGATGTTGATCAAGAGACGGAAGAGTTTGACTTAGAAAATATTCTTCAAATCCAAGACGTTATTCGCCGAGAGAAATTATTGAACATCAATCGTCTTATTGCTAATATCGAATCTTTGAATGATAACTCCACTCCTAATTGTGTGCTCAAGTCTATTTCTCCATTTCCTATCCCCGATAGTAACTCTTTCTTTGAGAAGTCTGATACTTCTCTCTCTTATTCGGATAATTCTTTACCCGAATTCGAGTCTTTTAGCGATCATAAGGAAGAAACGAGTAGTGGCAGTACCACTACTCATGCTAATAACTCTCTGACCGAGTATGATTCGTTTCATTTTGAGATTGAGCCCGATCAGGGTGAGTTGACCAACGTTGTTATGGAAGATATTTTAGGAGAACCTCGTGTTCATACTCCTAATGTGTTACCCACACATCCCACCCTTTTGATAGATTCGGACCTCATTATCCGAACCTTCCATCCTTATTTCACTTATCTAGTGACTTCTTCATTTCTTCTCTCCTCCGAGAGTGAGGATACTATTTTTGACCCCGGCATTTCCACTTTTCATTTTTCTTCTCTTAAGCCGGTAGCATATGAAAATCCGATAGTGATTTTTCTATTCTTCTATTTCTGCCCCAAGGACAAAGGAATTCGGGGAGAGTCAAGCTAGAGACTCGCACAAAAACAAGCGCTTCTCGGGAGGCAACCCGTGTCTTTGATTTCTTTCTATTTTCTTAATAAATAAGTGTGTGATTTTATAGCCCTAGTGTGGGGGCGTGCTTCTTTATATGGTTTGTGGTATTGTTTTTGCTTGCAGAATTCCTCAAGATCATGAAGACCCGTGCTTGTTTTCAATCCTCTAATCATCCGGTCTTCGATCTTTTGTTTATTCTGGAATCCTCAATCCTGATCATGTATATATATATCATCCCACTTCTATCCCCTTTGACAGCTCGAAGAATGAGGGGATTTAGGTCAAGCTAAGTGAACCCAAATAAGCGCTTCGTGGGAGGCACCCCATGTTTATCCGAGTATTATCGTAGTAGTAGTATGCTAGCTTAGTAGTAATGAATAAGTGTTTTGTGTTGTATAGAGGCTCGCCTCTTCTATTCTCGTTTGCTTGTGTTTTTGTGGTTTATTGTCCAGGATTTCCCGGATTGTGATGACTCTCGTGCTCGCGGTTATGTCCTTCATTCAATTTCGAAGCTTCACATCCTCAGCCTCAATGTTTGGGGAATCCAATATCCTAATCTTATCGACTAACGTTTACTTTAGCATAATTCATAACGTTATTGTTCTTTAGTTTATCGTAGGTACCACTTTAAAAACATTGAGGACAATGTTTAGTTCTAGTATGGGGGGGATCTTCGATTTGATTATGCCTGCAGCCGTTGTATACACGTAGCCCATAACCACCAAAAATTTTGAAAAATACAAAAAAAATGAAAAAAAATTAAAAATTTTCGGGTGGCAAAAAAAATAATAATAAAGTGTTTTGTCACAATTTTGACTTTCCATCCTGCTAGGAAGACTGAGAAAATAAATTTTGACCCGATCGACGTGTTGACTCGAGCTTTTTCCATAACTTTAGACTAAGCCGTTCGCGGAATATTCGCGAAGAACAAAATGATAGTGTTAAGTAAGAAGTGGATGCTAAGCAATGGATTATTTGGAAACTTAAGAAGCTCATAAGGTCATTTGCTCACATTTTCTCCCATAAGCTCTTAATCGGACTAATAATACGTGCTACTTTTGAAAATTAGACTTAAATCAACAATTTTTAAAATTGAAATGTATCAATAATTTTAGTCTTAGTTCAAATTTATACTTAAATTTTCTAAAAACGAAATTTTCTCTTCGCAATTAATAAATAAAGAAAATAATAAGTAGAATAAATATCTCCGCCAGATTACTTCATCTTGTCGGAGGCGTGACCGATGTTGAAGTCTTCATATAAGGCGGGGGCCGGTGTCATAATAAGTAGAATAACCTCTTGTCGACTCGCTATCGATGTGGCTTCGAGATAAAAGGCATCGGTAATATATTATGATTACAGCAAAAAAAAAGAGGTGTAAAATATAATAATGAATAATAATAAGCCGATGTCGAAATATGTTTGCTGCATCTTGTCGGAGGCGTGGCCGATGTTGCAGCCTTCTAAAGGACCGAGGTTTAATAATGTTGCTTAAGTTTATATTGTTTAATGGAAAATCTTCCTTTTTCTTAAATTTAAATATGCTTTTGAGCTAAGACTATTTTATGATTACATTGAATAAGATATGTGTTAACGGAAAACCTAAGAGATTTTGAAAACGAAGGTCCGTGAGTCCCGATACTAGTCTCCGTGAGGTGTCAAAAGCCGGTCACTTAGCCGATGAGTTGGATTGCCGAGACGAAAGTCGCAACATGGGATGATCTCGCCATCAAAACTCAATATTCTCGTTGAAACGTGAAGCATAGGATTTTGCATAAAAAACCAGATTGATCCATGGTTGAAATTCGAAATAGCACATTCGCCTAAATATAATAATTGTCGGGAGTGAAAAGTTTACAAATTGCAAATATGAGTAGTGTTAGCATCTATACTTGTACTTAACGGTGATTTTGTTTTAAGCTTGGTTTGGAATAAGTGAAAAGTCGGGAACGATGAATTTATCCTTTTTTGGGGCATTTTAGGATTAAAAGTGCATCTTGTTCTATGATCCCAATAACGAAAGTCAATCATGTTAGTTAGTTGAATAATAAGTAGATAGTGGAAAAATACAAAAATAATAGTGGTGGTTGATTTAACGGTAAAAATGGGGCTTATTCAAACTTTTGATTCTTAAATTTCCCTCGATGAATACTTAGCTACTTTTCAAGGTTATTAGTCGAGGGGGATCGAGATTCTTGGTTTTGTAAGTGTTTACTTCATAACATTGCGTGAGGACACGACAATACTTTAGTATGGGGGAATTTGGTATTCGCTATTTTATACATATCTTTTACCATGAAAAACGAACCCAAAAGACCAAAAACATAATTAAAATGGCAAATATATGCTTGTGTTTGTGTATGTGCAGGTACGAATATCAAAAAAAGGACAAAATAAAGAGAAAAATGGACGAAACCGAGCACGGGAATAAAGAGAGCACGAGAAAAATCAAGTCCGACGGTGCCTTTATCTCATATTGGGCCGACCCGACACCATTTATATAGGTCGGACCGACCCGTATCCTTATCCAAGTCCAAGTAATACTACAAATTAGTACCAACCATCAATATAATATGTCTACTCGCCCCATTGTTGACCAAGAAAAGTAGTGCCCAAATGTGTAATCCAACATGGAGGCCCATGAAACAAATAAAAAAAAGGCCCAGCTAATGGCTTAGGAGGAACGCAAAATGTTATAACAAAGAGGAGGCAGCAGACATTCGCATATCTGGATCCATCTTTCATTTATATATCTTATCTTTCTATTATTTTTCCATTGGTAGGGTAGGAGTAGCATAGAGATGACGCACACAGTTTTCATTTTTTTTTTTTTTTTTTTTTTTTTAGTATTATTTTTTTTTTTAGTAGATTAATAATAGATTGGTACAAATTAGAGACGAAGATAACACTTGAATATCTATCCTTTTTAGTTCAGTTATTTTTATTTTTATTTTGAGATTAGAGAGTAGATAGCGTAGAAACATAGCAGATCACGTAGGGGTATCTCATTATTATATATATCTTATCATCTTTTCATTATTGGTATTCGGAGATAGAAAGTATGATTCTTGGTTCATTCGTTGGATTTGATTTGTTTTGAGTGTAAAAGGATAGAGTTGGTTCGATTTGTTAATCGGGTTAGTAGCATTATTTAGGTTGTGCGTTATGATTGGGATTTGGATTAGTTTGGTTTTATTTCGCACTTTGGAGTATGTGTTCATATCTATTGTCTCCCTGTGACAAGCCGAAACTAATTCCCGGGTTTCATCTCTTTCTTATCTTTTTTATTTATTTATTTTATGCTTATCACCATTTTTAGCTTAGTCATTATTATTGTTTGCTTTAGTTGTTATCCGTAGCGTAGTTATGCCTATTATTGTTAGATTAGTTTTCATGTTTATTAGCGAGTAGATTACTTGTGTTTGCTAAGTGATTAGTGATTTGGAATTTAAGTGGGGCGGGTGTAAAAGGTTAAAAAAATTAATAGTTATTAGAATTTTTCAATTTACATACCGTCATTTACTTTTAATGCAACTTAAATACTTGTCATTTATTTTAAAAAGCATTTACTTTACTTGTCATTTAATTTCTTGAAACTTGTTTTCTAAAGATTTTAATTCGTTAAACCTAAGCCCGCACTTGATGAACATTTCACGTCACTTAGCAAAGATTTTCGACATTTTTTATCTTTTAAATCAAATTTTAGTATAATCATGTAGTTTTTAATCTTAGAAATTAAAAATTAAGTTTAATTTTTAGTATAAAAATAGTTTAAAACCCAAAACCAAAATATTTGTCATTCAAGCACCAAACGAAACATTCTCATGAATTTCAATTCATCTCTCGCCGTGGAAATGACACTCGGAAGATAGACTATTATTTTTTCTAAAGTGATTTTCTTATCTAACGGGATACTCTCTATACTATTACTTGTTTTGAGATATTTAGTTATACATATAATATATTTTATAATACGACTAGTTGTATTGAATCAGTACTAAATTAGGATTTTTGATTCGTTCGAGTTTTGGCTAATTGGTTTTAGAATTAAGTGGGTATATGATAGGCGATTAAATCCCAGAAAGAATTACATGGTTTGGTCAAGTGTGGATCGAATGGTTCATGATTGAAAATATGAAAATTTTGAGGTGCCAACTCATCCACTTAACAATGGTTAGTTTCCAACTAAACCAAATACATGTGAGGAATACCCAAACATACCCTTTGTCTAATGGTTCATTTCTATCTCTTTGATATTGGACAAACATCCCCAAATCTTCTTTTAATTACTTCACAAACGTTTTTATCAAATGGCTATTTAAGTTGGTTCAACTTGAGTGTAAGAATAATGGAAATGTCAAAGCGTGAAGTACAATTGGGGGTTTAGCAAGAACGGGTATTTAAAACGCTAAAAACCCAAAAAATGAACTCGGGCTTTTGGCGCACTTGTCACGCGCTGACACATGGCCAACATGACAGTCTCGAATTACATTTTCCCACTTTTGGGTTTTTGGCCTATAAATATCGCTTTTGGCTCTTGTATTCCTCACTGTAACACCCTCAAATCTGAGTACGCAGCGGAATGTTGAATATCCGAGGGAGATACATTTACGGATCAATAACACAAGATATGAGAACGACCACTAAATGTGTCGTTTGAAAAAGATACATTAGATTAACAAAATACTTGTTTGTTACATAAGCTCATGGCTTCAAATTGTTCAATAATATAAATAAAGATTCCGGTTTATAACAATTGTCCCCAAAATGTAATAAGACCCCAAATCTTAAATGTTGACTCTTCAATTATTGACTTCCAATGTATCACCGCACCCCGTGCCTTATTGACCTGAAAAACATGCTTAAAACATCAACATAAAGTTGGTGAATTCATAGGTTTATGTAAATTAATTGTAGGACCGCAAGATTTCCAAGTGTATGATTGAGCAACACATGCAAACATCATAAAAAGTAATTACGTTTTCCTAAGCTCATGACACTGAAGCTCGACATATATGAATGCAAATATATTTGCCAATAAGTGTCCGTGAATGATGTGCTAATCCCGCAACATCCTAAATTCGACATGGTATGCGTTCGTTCCCGGTGATAGCTAGTCACCCAAATGAGGATTGTCAATCCCTAATAGATCTATTCATAACATTCGCGCCCACATAATGTAATTTCCAATCACATCTATGCAGTTAACAGTTCACAATCATGGACATAATGGGTTATGATAACTTAGGCAAACACGTAATCATGGTATAAAATGTACACTTGCGTCCAATTTTGTAAAACAAGCATGTTCTCACCCCAAGGATGTAAATCATTTAAATAACAGTAAAACATAGGGCTATGAACTCACCTTAGAAGGTAGTCCTCTGATTGATATTATATATCCAAGCAGGTAGTGAATCACACCGTCAATTACCTAAGTAAATACGGTCAAGTCTTAGTCTACATATTTAGGCTAACGACTCAATGTATAAACTATAACAATTTCTAGTTTATATATACTGTTATCACTTGTGTGGTGGTGTACACGTTTATTGTATTCGTTTTCCTCGTTTGCTCTTGGGAAGGTGTACGACTATATACTTTTAAGTTTACAAGGTGTTTAAGTATTAATAATAAATACACCTATTTATCATTCGCGTGACTTTAGTTATATAAGTATCCGTATTATATCACGACTAGTCCGATACCATAAGTGTTTATTTAAATCACTTAATTATATAAAATACCCTTAGGTTTTCATTATTGGCAAAAACAGTCCTTATAGTTTAAAATAGAATATTTACCGTTTACACCCCTGAGTTTCCATATTGATACGTTTAGTCCCTCTATTTTACAAAAATTACATTTTTGGTTCTTATGAGTTTCAAACAGTCCCTCAAGTTCAGGAATGTCAAAAACAGTATTATTAATATACTAGCAGTATTAACAATATGCTAGCAGTACTAACTCTGCTAGCAGTACTAACTTCTGCTAGCAGTACTAACTCTGCTGGCAGTACTAACTTCTGCTAGCAGTACTAACCCTGCTAGCAGTACTAACTTCTGCTAACAGTACTAACTTCTTAAGCCTGGCAGTATTAACTTCTAATTTAGCTCGTATCATACAACCGCTAAAGGTCCGAGATGGTTTTATTAAGTCGAAAAGGGTCCAATAAGGTCAGTAGGATCTGATAAGCTTAAAATAAGCTCGGGGAGCTTATTAGAGCTTATTCCGAGCTTATTGGGCTTATGGGCCCAATAACTTAACCCGATAAGGGTCTTAATGTTTCCTTAAGCATTTTAGCTTATTTCCCCACTGTTTCACTTAGCTTTTATTTGTTTCGTTTTTAGCTTAATGGAAATAAGTAATAAGTGGTTTCATTGGCCGGTTGGGCCGTTATGGTTTAAGGGGTTTGAGTTTTGGTTTCTTCGGGTCCAAGTACTCCTTTAGGACTATTAGATGCTCATAAGCTGTTTAGCTGAAAGATAAGCTCGTTCGAGCTTATTCGAGTCTATTCGAGCTTATTCGAGTTTATAGGACCTGCTAGGCCATATAACCTTAACCACGATAGGACACTAGGGGTCCATGATGGTTTGATAAGTCTTTTGACATTCTTATAAGCTGTAGGACTTATGATAATCTCGTTGAGCTTTTTGTCACTTTACGGGCCCCATCTATTGTGCCTGTTGGGCTTGATAGCAAACCCGTGAGGGTCTAGGGGTTCAGGCTTGTCCATTAATGTCTAATAACTTATTCTTAGGCTACATAAATATCATATAAGTCGCTTAAGCTCGTGAATAAGCCGTCCTAGCTTATTCGTGGCTTATGGGCCTTGTGGGCTCACGAAGATGGGTCGCGTAGTCCACTAAGGGTCCGAAATGTTTATTAGTGTGTTAAATGGTTCCGTTAAATCGTCTAGCACCAAAGTGAATGTGTTTAACATTTTCTAATCGTGACCCATGACATGCAATCGTTTATTATCGTCGGATATATGTTTCCACACCTCTATGTCGTGATTACAACCATAGTTTACGTATAATATTTGCATACAAAATAACTTCATGTAGAAGGGTTTGTGTTCATGTTAATGTTCAAGTACTCATGTAAGCGAAGTAATTAAGCCCTAAATCGTCGTTAGCCATCTCGTACATGCGGTTTATTCGTTTTCTTGCACAACACAAGTGTTACCCAACTTTATATGTACATGAACCATGCATGGACCGTACTTGCCTGTTCATGTCACGACCTTTCTTGTTAGTTACAACTAATCGAGACCCTCCTAACTAAAACCGAGTAGAAAATAGATGGCATAAGTATTTAAAGCTAAATATCGAGACTTACAATAGGTCCATAGAGTTCTTAGTATGGATGAATAGGCAAACCCGACTTTATACCCCAAACGTGTATGTATATGGTTTCCAAAAGGCTTATAAACCCTCGTCCTTATGCTGTGTTTCCTTCAGTGTATGTTGGTAGAATGAAGCAAGGCGAGTGTGATTTGGTTGGGGTTGTAACCAGAACAAGAGAAAGGAGAGTTTGAAGGATGTGTGGAAGGTTAACAAGAGTGTCAAAGGGTAAGTGTGCATGAATATTTATAGGCAAGAAGTCTAGTTAGCCTTCCTAGTCCACACCCCAAACCGAATCGTGCCCTAGGGGCGGTTTTGAGGGGTTTTAGTTAATCACACATGGTTTTCGCTAAACCACCATAAGTACATGTTTTAATTACTTAGGTGATGTACAAGATTGAGTTAGACTAGGAAATCTTATGGGTTTGTGACTTGGTTCTTGGTTACCCGCGACATCAAGAGAGGAAAAGGAGTAATAGGTTAATATCCATTGTGTTAAAGATCATTAGGGAACCATTAGGACCACAAATAATTACTAGCTTTTGTATATTGTTACTTTTAAGAATCATTAGGGAGATTTTGCTAGCTAATGTATCACCAAGGACGATTTGTTTTGAGTTTACTTGTCCTAATTCGGAAACCAAGTGATATTAACGCAAGACATTTGTTAATTTCGTGTTTAGGTTTTCAAAGTGGGTATTGGTTTGGGTCTAGGTATTTCCGGGGTGCGTCCAAATGTATTTTATCGCCGAATCGTAACCCTTTACGTGCCAATAAAATAACAATTACGCAAAGTACATAATTATTCTCAAAATAATTATTTCTTACTGGTTGATGTAAAACCCTTATTTATATGGTGACCGTTTACTTTCATTGATTATTTCTAGTCTTACGCGGTTTAGCTTTAAAGTAAACATTTAAAAGTAAACGCGTATAGGACTAAATAAAATAGTGATATTAAAATATAGTCGTACAATGACAAGAAAAATGAGAAATGTTACAGTAATAACTCCTCTTGCATGGCTTGAACCTAACTGTCATCTTGTAGAGCATCATAAATCTTTGTAGGTTCCTCTTGAGATAGAAAACAGGCAAACAAACAATGATGTTGATCTTTGTGATTGTTTCTTTGCTGCTTTTGAATATAGCTAATAAGTGCATGAGCTCCTAATTTTTGCTGCACTTTGCTTCTAGTTTGCACAGCTGACTTAGGATCACTAAATATTTGACTTTTTGGGTGAATATTGTGAATCCTAAGAGTAGGAGTGGGACTGACTTCAATTACTGTTGGTAACCTGTTGAAGTTAGTTACCACACCCTCTTCATCATAAGAAGCCTCATCAAAAATTCCTGTCTCAGACTTGTGAAAAAATTTAAGCTCTGGCATAGCTGAATCATCATGATCAAGCTCACCAGTATTAACTGGTTCACTACCAGAATTAACTGAAGGAGTGCTGGTAGAGTTGTTTTCAGGTACTGTCCCTAAATGTTTTTGAGCAATTTCTTCCAACTCTCTTCTAAAAGCTAGAATCTTAGGATTATCTTCGGAAGTGCCAGTAGAAGAAGCCTCCTTCTCTTGTTGAGGTTTTGTCAAAATCTCCTCTTTCTTTGAATTTGTAGAAGACTTCCTTGTCTCAACTTTTTTGCAGTATTCTTTACAGCTGAAGGTACAACAATAAGCTCTGCATCCTCATCTTTTTCCTCAGAAGCCATTAGCATTTGGAGTTTGTGATGTTACTCTGACACTGTGAGTTACTTATGAAGTTAATGCATGTTGGGTTTGGCTTGATTCTCCAAAGATACAGGAATATAATTAATAGAATCAGTAAGATAGTCATATCAAACATCCATCTATAACCCCCCCACCCCACCCACCCCCCCCCCCCCATACTCCTTTGAATTTGGTTTATCTTCAGAAAATTGACATGCAATTTACTTCTACTCGTTTGGTTACTAAATTATAAACCTTTAGGCTTTGTATTTATTGAGTAACCATCTAAGAAATTCCTCATCAGATTTTCCATCAAACTAGCCAAGCACTATAAGAGTTTCTAAAATTGTAACATGAAACCAAAGGTCTTATGTAGCTATAATTGGTTTTTTGGCCAAAACAAAGCTCATAAGGAGTTTTTATTTTTGAGGTTTAGTCACTCATTACCCTCATTTAAAAACATAGCAAGCAGTAGAGACTGCTTCTGCCCAAAAAGTAGTTGGTAAGAGTGAGTTTGCTAGCATTGTCCTAGCAGCCTCAATTAGGGTCATGTTCTTTCTTTTAGCAACTCCATTTTGTTGTGGAGTGTATGGCATTGCTATTCTCTTGTTTTATTCATTGTTCCCACAAATTCAGCATATCTCTATTCATAAAATCAGTGCCATTATCTGATTTAATAATCTTAACCCTGATGATTAAGTGGTTTTCAATTGCCTAATGATGTTCTGAAGAATGCCACTAGTTTTATCCTTAGAGGCCAAAAAGAATACCCTAACTAAATCTGGTACAATCATCAGTAATTACAAGGCAATAACTTGCATGATTAATGCTTTTTACAGAAGTAGGTCCAAAAAGATCCATATGCAAGGTGTGTAATGGCTCAGTGATTAATCTTTCTAATTTATCCTTGCAGGAGGCCCTGTGTTGCCATTCCTTTATGGCAGCAACAATGTAATGGTAATTATTCTGAAAACCATTGCGAAGGTAGACCTCTTACAAGGTTTCCCTTCACAAGTTTGTTTAGGTTTTTAAAATTGATATGACCTAACCTCCTGTGCCACATTTTAGATTCATCAGATGTGGCTTTAGCAATCAAACAGGCAAAAAACTTTTGAATGTGTTGGTGTCTCTATCAAAAAACATGTACATATTTGTGATGTATAGGGACCTTTAGAAGTAATCTATTTTCATCAGGCATCTTAAAGTCAGAAGATACAAACATAGACATTCAGGTTCAGTAAAAAGAACATTGTGCTGCTTATATCAGTATTTGTGTATATTGTGAAAAGGTTAAATTGCTCTAGTTTCTTTTACAAAAGACTAACTATCAAAATCTAAATTACCAACTCTTATTCTTCCTTTACCAGTTATGTAGCCTTTGCTACCTCCTAACGGTAACATATCCCCCATTAATTCTTCAAAAATCCTCTAGTTGATCCGTGTTGACTGTTCATGTGCCCTGGTAGATCACTATTCAAATTTACCTCTATCTACCATTGTTTGAGTAGATGATCTGCACATGGAAAAAGAGAAAATTTAGTGTCTCTTAGGGACCCAGGCCTGTACTGGACTTGGGTTCTTGCCTGTGGACTTTTGTAATCACAGTTCTAATAAAAGGTGGCCCACCATTTCAAATTGGAGTTTGGTCATAGTGGGGTCTACAATTATATCTGATGTTGATCTTAACCAGCAGATCCCCAATTTCCCGTTATCTGCTTTGAGAATGAGACTTTTGTGCATGGTATTTTTTGCAAAGGGTCTTCTTACAGTGATTGTGATTTAGAAATAAGTCTAATTCTTTGATTAAAAACTTATTCACGTTGTGGTCGTTCTGCAAACTTAGTTGGATGAGGTACTGGTAGGTACTGGCTGTTTAGGTCGAACATAATTAACATTAAAACTACCAGTATTAACATTTGACCAAACAGAATTAACATTTTGCCTAACAGAATTAATATTTGTCCGAACAGTATTAACATTAGGCCTAACAGAATTAACATTTGGCCTACCAGAATTGAGTATTACTGATCTAGGAACAAAATGATTAGCATGATTAATCCTGTCAGCATTATTCCATACTGGTTTTGTCACCCCATTGCCAGTATTAAAAACCCTTTGTTTCTTAGGTGCAGCCTCTCTAGCCATTTTCTTTTCATAGTAGTCACAATCTTTGATCAAATGGCTTAGACTACCACAAACAAAACATTTCTTCTTTGTGAAAGAGTAACCTTCCCCTAGTTCTCTTTCCATCATAACATTCCAATTCTTCCTGTTAACATTAGGTGTTTCTTGATTTTTAATAGGTTGCCTAGGAGTTTTTATGTGTGCGACACAACTAGGTTCAACCTCTTTTGATTTTGGGGCAGACACACCATTTTCATTTGTTGGAATTGGTTTAGACATATACACTTCTTGAGGTACTCTGGAAATCTCAGATTCAAGATCAACAGAATGTACAAAGGAAGTTCCAATAGATCTTGCACTGTCATTAGATTGACATGTAGAATATTCACTAGATCTATCATCTGATACACTGGGTTCAGGCTCTTAGGGTCCCTTTTTACCATAAACATACAAAGACTCGTCAATTTCTTCTTATGGTTTAGGAGTATAATCTCCACTTAAAGGATGTGGAACACCTTTAAAATCATTAGTTTTTGTAAATCTACTATACAAAGGTTTCCCAACTGATTCCTTTTTTGTACAATTAAAAACAGAAAAAATCATTTCTTCCTCATAACTTAGAACCTCATTGTTTGATTGTATTTCATACCCTAAGCCAATTTTACTACTTGAACTCATGCTAGAATTAATTAATCTCCAAAGATTCTTGGAAGAATCTTTCCATGAATCTAATGTTTTTTGCAATTGTTCCTTTTTTTTACAGCTTTCATTCCAATTCTCCTATATTTTTTAAGCTTATCATCTTTTTCATATATTTCATTTGCCTGAAATGTAAGTTTTTCATTTAGAGAAAGTTGCTGTTTTTGAAAAGTAACAAGTTGAGCTTCTAGTTTCTTAACAGCTTGACTATAGGCAAGTATTTGTGCTTCTTGATCACCTAACTGATTCATTTGTTCATCACACAGTGTTTTAAGGGTATTGTATGAATCAATGCAAGTTTTTGAACACAAAGATACCTCACTACTTTAGAGATGTTTGAGGTAGAACCGTGAGAGGCTGTTGAGAGAGATAGCACGCTGACCCTTGAAGTGGGATCAATTCAAGGGTGACTGAGCATACTGCAATCGCAGGAGCAGGACACACAAGGATTATCTATGCGATGTTAGAGGATACTCAGACAGGCAGACCCATATATATCAGAGTGTTGGGACATAGGGTTGATGATAGTCCAGTACCACTATGAGACTTTGCACGACTACTAGATCAAGGTATGCTCTGGTTCCGAGAGCATGTGCACACTCCATAGATTAGCTATATGACATCCGTTCATAAAGATTTTGGCATTATGTTCAATAGTTGATGGGTCAGCAAGTATGATTTCACAATTGGCAGCAGCTGACCGTAAGGAGTCCAGTTGTGACTTTAGAGAAGCTACATGAAATACTACCAAAGCAGGGTCCAGTTGACTAATCATTAGAGTTGCTGAAAGGACATAACAAACTCAGATGGCCGAGATATTCAGAGGCAGCTTGGACCCATAAAAAGGTCCGCAGAACCTGATGCATCACAAGGAGGCTGGTAAGCATTTCCTAGATTTGGTTCAGTAGATAGCTATGTTATGCAGCCTTTAAGTATTATGATGGGATTATTTCCCAGCTAGCCAGACTGTATATATCTTTTGTTTTGTTTAGCTACCCAGTATAGGTTCTATTGTTCAAGGTAATTATCTATCTTGTACAAGCATACAAAGTGTGTTACGGGTATATATCCTGGCAGTATGGCCTTTAGTTTTGTATTCTTTGGTCTAGTAACCTAATGTAGTAATCATTTTTTATCTGAACTCTGAACATTATGTTTTTTCCAAGTTATATAAGAAATGGATGGATTACGTTAATCATGAAATTCGAATTTATTATAAATGATGTTATTTGGTTATAACCTGGTTAATTTCAATAACATTGTACATTTCAACTGGTGTGAAGTGATTCTCGTTTTTATTAATGTGTATATGTTATGTCATAGTTATTATTTTTATAAACTAACGAGTTTATTATGTTTTCTTGTGAATTCAAGAAAATGGCACAAAAGAAAAGGACCACACGGTTAAACCCAGGTCAACAACCAACACCATTCACAAAGACACTCCTGACCACACATCTGGTACACCAAAAAGCCCAATTCAGGCAATGATAACCGAAGTCGTTACTGTTGCACGCAGCACTGATACAACCAGGAATGGCGAGATAGCCATACTTCAGGAACTGGTGCCAGAATGGCTTGTGCAAAGTTTCTCGTTGAATGCCCTACCCGGTACTTCCTAAAATGCCAACCCTTAAACTTCAGGGCACTCAGGGAGTGGTGGACTCACTTAGTGATTGAAAAGATAGTTCTGTTAACACATAAGCAACAGTACAGTAGCATGCCAGGTCAAAATTTCTACGTGTAACCCTGCTAGGAAATGCTCTTAACAATGGTGGAACTCCCCATGTTAAGACCACTACTCCTGAAACAAGCCATATGCAATGCCATGATGGACACTGAAAAAGATGATGACAGACAAATACTGCCCAAGGCAAAATTAAGAAGCTGGAAATAGAAATGTGGAAATTAAAAAAGTGAAGGGGGTACCGATGGATGGTAAAGCTATAGCTAACGATTTCCAAGAACTGGCACTATTGTTGATCGGATGTTTCTGAAAAAATAGACCAAGTTTGAGAAATAGTCGGTGGGCCTTGCCTGACACGATCCATGGCAAGTATGAATGGCAACATAAGCCAAAACTATGCAGGATTGCCATTGATTTCGCCACTGAACTCATGGACAAGAAATCAACACTTGGGGCTGAACGTCAGCTGACAACAAAAGAAAGTCTGATGACATCGCCAGGAACAACAAGAATCAGCAACCAAACAAGAGACAAACCACTGAAGAGCTTATGCCGCAGGAAATGGAATACAAAGACCATAAAACGGAGGGCCTATGGACTTTGTTTATCCCAAATGTAACAATCACCATATGGTCCTGTGCTCAGCCGAAATGCCACAATGCAACCGATATGTCATTTATCTTGTACCTGGCAAAACTCAGGAAATCCCCCAAATGTCAACATTAAATAAGGGCTAATCAGAGGGGAAACGTTTGTTTGAATGTGGAGCCAAGGGCATTCAAGAGGAATATCCCAAAATTGAAGAACAACAACAACCGTGGAAATCGGGTTGGAAATGCAAGGTCAGGCAAAGGTTGTATGCCGTTGGCAATGCGAGGGCAAACCCGGCACAACAATGTCGTCAAGACGTTTCTCCTAAACCAACCGTTATGCATCTATTGTTATTTGATCACGGGTGGCCGATAGGAGTTTGTATCTACTTGCATTAGCTCTCGGAATTGTTAGTGCACTCCAACTGCATTAGATCATGATTATAATGTCGAACTAGCCGATAGGCGAATTGTTGGGTTAAACACTATTATCCGGGGTTGTACGTTAAACTTCTTAAATCATCCTTTCAACATAGACCTAATGCCCGTAGAACTAGGTAGTTTTGACGTGATAATTGGTATGGATTGGTTTGGCAAGTACCATGCCGTTATTGTCTGGTACGAAAAGATCGTTCGTATTCTTTTGGAGAGAACTTTTAAATCTTCGAGGTGACGAAGTACAATAACACAGGGACCCCGAATAAAACATCATCTCGTGTACTAAAGGCTCATAGTAATTTAACGAAGGGATGTCACGTATTCTTAGCAAATATCACTACAACCAAAGACAAAGACAAGTCAAAGGGGAAACGACTTGAAGATGTGCCAGTTGTTTAAGAATTTCTTAAAGTTTTTCCTGAGGACTTGTCGGTATAACCCCCCACTCGGACAAGTGGAGTTTATCGAATGCGATTTGGTACCTGGTGCTACACTAAGCACGGGCACCATATAGATTAGCACCGTCAGAAATGAAGGAACTAGCGGATCAACTACAAGAACTTACGGACAAAGGCTTCATAAGACCAAGTTCCTCACCCTGGGGAGCTCTGGTTCTGTTTGTAAAGAAGAAAGATGGGTCTTTCTGGATGTGCATTGATTACAGGGAATTGAACAAACTGATAGTGAAGAACCGCTACCCACTCCCAAGGATCGATGACCTATTCGACCAGCTCCAAGGATCAAGTATTTATTCAAAGATCGATCTGAGGTCAGGGTATCACCAGTTGAGAGTTCTAAAAGAAGACATTCCCAAGTGTTAGCCTCACTTTTAGTAAAGCTGGCGTCTTACACGTGAATTGGATTAGTTTTTGGGTACTACTCTGCAGTTACTCAGAGGTCTTAGTTATGTTAACTAGAATAGTTAGACTTTTCTTCTTGTATAAATACCCCACATGGGCACTCCATGAGGGGGTGGATGTTTCATATTTTCCTTTTTTTTCCTGAATCTAATCTTTCATACTTTTTGGTGTCATATAATGGCCCATCTCTACTTTCTCTCACTAAAACTACACAATGATTTATCTTGTTTATTTTGATCAACCAAGACCTCCCGAAAAGGTGTTTTTTATCCTTGTCAATTGGTATCAGAGCTAACCGGGGGTGTATTGTATTCGAGTGTGTTGTGTTAGTGATTTCGTTTTTATGAGCTCATTAGTTTCGACGTCGTTTTCTTTCTTGGCTTAAAGCTTTAGTAGTCGTGTTACTTTTGTGTGTTTGATAAGACAAACGCAAGGACGGAAAGAAGATAAAATCGTGCAAAGTAACTATTTGGACCGAACGAGCTTCATACTTGTTTGGACCGAATGAGTCTCATCCTTGTGGGAACCGAACGAGTGACTGCCATTAGAACCGATCTAGTGAAAGCATTAAAGAGCCGAACGAGTGTTTTTTCTTGTTAGGATCGATCGAGTTGTTTTCCCTTCAAGGACCGATCGAGTGAACTCTTTAAGGATCGAAACAAGGGGTTATCGAACAAGGGTGGATCGAACAAGGGTGGATCGAACGAGAAGAATCGAACAAGCGTAATCGAACTAGCGGACCGAACGAGCGGATCGAACGAGCGGATCGAACGAGCGGATCGAACGAGCGGATCGAACGAGCGGGATCGAACGAGCGAATCGAACGAGCGGATCGAACGAGCGGGATCGAACGAGCGAATCGAACGAGTGGAATCGAACGAGTGGGATCGAACGAGCATTTTTTTTGGACCGAACGAAAAAAATTTAGAAAACTTGTGTGACGAAAAGGGTTTCACTAAAACAGCAGCCATAACTTTGTCCTAAGTCCGTTTTAGGCCCGTGACCTCACAAATCGAAAGAAAAACGAGACGGAATCACGCAATAAACCAATCCTTATGGTTGGTTAAAGAATTTTTTCGAAGGAGGCCAAAAACATCGTTTTCTACATATGATTTAATTGACACTTTTCAGTTTTTTTTTTTGAATTTTTTCCTTTCGCCGCTGATTCCGATCAAATCATACAGTCGGTTTTTTCTTGAATTAGTTATCAATCCCGTAAATGTCAATTCGATTTACGGTTTAAGTCATAGAAATGTAATAATCCCGTGAACGTTAATTGATTTCACCAACACAACAAACACAATAACATTACACTAAAACAGATTCCTTAACAAAAATTCCACCTTCATTCACAAAGGCTATATTGATTTTTAAATGACCAAGTGGTTTGTGTAACTGATATGAAGTAGTATTTCACCACCGGGGAGTGTACTATTTTCGTCATTGTTTTTCGTCAACGAACGATACTGTGTTCAGGCAATACGGTTAGGATGAAGACTTGATTGTACTAGTTATTACTCCGATGTAAGAAGTTACATTGTAGTAACTCACGGGGTTAAATAGCTATCACTTTAAAGGAGTTACATGTAGTACTCACAGTGTCTCACTAGTTGAGGAGTTTTTCAAGAGGTGTTGTATTTTTTATATAACTATTGGGTGAGTAAATGGTACTTAGAGATTTGCCTCAGGGCTGCACCGTTCATTCAATCACTGCGGATAGTACAAGATTAAGTCACAAGTCGGGGATTTTGCTTCATTCTCGGGTTCGTTTCATCGGGTTGTCTCCATCAGTGGTCATCAGTATTAGCCTACAGAATAGATAAGGGGATTTAGTTTGGGTTGATCAAGAGAGAATTGTAAAGAGAGGTAACCAAAGGTACATTCTTCTCACAGAGTCATTGCTTATGCAGATCACGGGTAATGAAGCTAAGCAAGCAGTTCCAGTTGGCATAAGATGTACACATGTGTAGGATGATTCCTCATTAGTTCATCATCCTGATGGAGAAATGATGTACACCGTACTTAGTTGATTTTTTTTATGTTACCGTTTGATGTAACCAGACTCGTACTACATAGAGGAAAATTTCGTAAACATCGGGACATAATGCCTTTGGTGTAGCAATTCATATCTGCACTTTTCCTGGAGGAAAATGTTCACATCAGGACGCACAACAAGTTTCACTTGATCGGAGGCCCCCTTTATACAATATGCCGGAGATTAGTCCGCAGCAGATGATTAGTGCCTTCAACTTGTTTACTTGGTTGTCAAAACGGTTTTTGAATTCGGTAAAGATAAAATGTGTACTTTGGGCTGAATTCAAATAAGACTGGGATGCCTCCAAGTGAGACGATGTTGAGATATCACCCTCACTTAAGATCGGTGTAAATAATTCCCTTATCAGTCTAATGGGTGTTCTGTTTGGGAGGGAGCTGAATAAGTTCATAGCATAATTCATAATAAAGCCGAAGTTTCGTATGAAGAGAACTTCAATAGGATGACAAATGTGATATGCAGATTCTGATAATAACTTCGACATGAACCAGAAGTGCAAGAAATAGAAGCAAGTCTAAGACATGGCAAAGCTAATTCAGAAACTTCGTGATGACCAGAAGCGTATGAAGAAAGTCTTTGAAGTCATGTCAGGAAGTTATGTACAAAAATCCAATCAAAACCGGGTTCGGTAGAAAAAAACTTCTATGTCATCCTCAGCATTTCGTTCATCTACAAGCTGAAGAAATAAAGCTGGAGTATTCAAGTAGATCGTCAAAGATATTCTCAAGGAATACTGGACTTCATTCTTATCATTTTTCTTTAATTTTGCATGTGTAGGAACATTGTATCCAATTCACTGTGAACGCCATCTTGGAGGAGATTGTTACCCTCAACTTTTAGTGAAGCTTGGCGTCTTACACGTGGAATTGGATTAGATTTTGGTACATCCAAATGCTAGTTACGCAGGGTCCTTTTATGTTAACTAGGAATAGTTAGCTTTTTCTTCTTTGTATAAAATACCGACCTCGAATGGCTCTCCATGAGGGGGTGGATGTTTCATTTTTCTTTTTTTTCCTGAATCTAATCTTTTCATCTTTTTTGTGTTCATCCCCTCCTCTTTACTTCTCTCACTAAAACAACACAATGATTTAACTTGTTTATTTTGATCAACCCAAGACCCTCCCGAAAAGAGTGTTTTTTTTAATTTCCTTGTGACAAGACTGCATTCAGACTCTATCGATCACTATGAATTCCAAGTCATGTCTTTTGGTTTGACTAATGCACTGGCCATTCATGGACCTTATGAACCGTCTTGTGTAAACCTATCTGGACAAGTTTTAATTGTAATTCATCGATGACATTTGATCTACACCAAAAGTATAGAAGGAACAGGAGAACACCTTAGGCTGATCTGAAATTGCTTAAGAAGGAAGAAATTGTACGCCAAGTTCCCAAGTGTGAATTTTTGGATTCTCCAGGGTACAATTCCTCGGTCACAGTGAATTGACTATCGATGTATTCACGTTGACCCTAAGCCAAGATTGAATCAATCAAAGAATGGGCGTCCCTACACACACCAACGAGATTCGCCAATTTTTGGCCTGCGGCTATATAGTAAGAATTCCCATCGAAGAGGTTTGATCAAAGATCGCCAAGTCAATGACCAAACTAACCAGAAAGGTGTCAAGTTTATTAGGGCGATAAACAAGAAAGCATCTTTTCAGAACTTTTAAAGCAGAAGCAACCCCACCTGCGCAGTGCTCTCAATCCTGGCCTTACTTTGAGGGAAGCGAAGATTTTCATCGCATACTGCGTGCTTCAAAGACGGGTTGGGCGCTTAGTGTTGATGAGTACAGAGAAGGTGATCTTTTCTTATGGTCATCACGCCAGTTTAAAAATTCATGAAAGAACTATACGATTCATGATTTAGAACTGTGGGGCAGTATAGAGATTAGCCTAAAAGATAGGAGGGCACTATTGTACGAACCAAGTGCACGTATTCACTGATCACAAAAGTTTACAACATATTCATTATCAAAGAATTAAATATGAGCAAACGTCTCTGGTTAGAGTTTGCTAAGATGAATTACGATTGCGAAATCGTTCTCACCCAGGGAAGGCGAATGTAGTTGCTGATGCCTGAGCAGGAAGGAAACGAAACCACTAAGGTTTCGGGCCTTAGTGATGACTATGGCTTGGATCTTCCTAAACAAACATGAAAGGCTCAGACTGAAGCAAACGAAAGTCGAAGAACATCAAGAAGGAGGATTTGGGGGTATAATGTTTACGAGATTACAAAAGATCCGAAGAAACTTAGAATGGAAAAGTTGGAACCACGTGCGGATGGAACTCTGTGCTTAAATGGCAGGAGTTGGTTACCATGTTATGGCGACTTAAGGACTGTGATCATGCACGAGTCCCACAAGTCTAAATACTCTATTCATCCGGGTTCTGACAAGATGTACCAGGATATGAAGAAACTATACTGGTGGCCCAATATGAAAGCCAACATCGCCACCTATGTTAGCAAATAGTTTGACACGAAAGTTACAGCATAATTGCCCTAAATCTAAGGCCGAACATCAGAGACCATCAGGTTTGTTAGTGCAACCCGAGATACCTCAATGGAAGTGGGACAACATCACGATGGATTTTGTCACGAAGCTTCCTAAGTCATCACAAGGTTATGACACTATTTGGGTGATCGTTGACCGACTTACAAAGTCTGCCATTTTTATGCCAATGAGGGAAACGGATCCTATGGATAAACTGGCAAGAATGTACCTAAAGGAGGTAGTCACGAAGCATGGAATACCTGTTTTAATTATCTGTGATCGTGACCCTCGGTTCGCATCAAATTTCTGGAAGTCACTTCAGAAGGCTTTGGGTACAAGTTTGGATATGAGTACTGCATATCATCCACAAACCGACGAACAAAGCGAGAGAACCATCCAAACTCTCGAGTATATGCTACGTGCTTGCGTAATTGACTTTGGAAATGGTTGGGTTAAACATTTGCCATTAGTCGAGTGTATCATTCAAAGACAGTTATCATGCTTAGCATTAAGAAGGCTGCACCGTTAGAAGCCACTTTATGGTCGAAAGTGTCGTTCACCTGTGTGTTGGGCTAAGGTTGGACAAGTTCAACTCACTGTTTCCGAAAACAGAATTAGTTACAAGAAACAACGAAGATGATCCAACTAGAACAAAATAAAGGATTCACACCGCTTCGAGATTGAAACCAAAAGGTATATCTAAGACGCTGATTTAAAGCATAAACCGATGGAGTTTCAAGTTAGAGATAAAGTTATGCTTAAGGTTTCGCCTTGGAAAGGGGTCGTACATTTTGGCAAATGGGGGAAGTTAAACCCCAGATATGTCAGTTTCAAAGTGTTGAAAAAGGTTGGAACCGTTGCTTACAAGCTTGAGCTTCCTCAAGAGCTGAGCAGGGTCCACAATACGTTTCATGTATCCAACTGAAGCAATGTTAGTCTGACGATCCATTAGTTAGTTCGGAAAATTTGAAGGTACTCCAAGTGGATGACAAGCTCCATTTCGTTGAAGCACCTTAGAGAATCATGGATCGCGAAGTCAAACAATTGAGGAGAAGCCGTATCCCAATTGCCAAGGTTCGATGGAACTCTAGGCGAGGTCCTGAGTTTACATGGGAACGTGAAGATCAATTCAAAAAGAAATATCCACACCTTTTCACCAAGACCGCACTGTCGTCAAGTGCCGTGTCATAAAGCCTGAGGACAAGGCTCATTTAATGGGCGGCGAGACTATACACCGGAGCGTGTAGTGTTTTAAGTCATTGTACAACATTATGTAATTCACAATTTAATTTTTAGGGTTTTAAACGCGTTTGCTCTTAAATCGTAATCTTAACGAAATCGCGTAACTAAAAATGATATTCAATGTAATCGGGCATTAAACGATTAAACTGTTTACACTCAAGCAAGTGTTAAATGAAAAATTATTATGAGATAATTATCAAACTTTGTTCATCTTATTTTTATTGGTTACGTAAAATTGCTTACGTTTCGCTATAAAGTAACGTTTAAGGCCTTCCAAACAGCACTTAACTTATCTACGCATCATACAAATACCCAAAATTTATACCCAATACTTAAAGTTTATTTAAAACTCAGTATTTATACACTTTATTCATATTTTTTATGAATAAATTCAAATCAAACCCTACAAGGTGCAAGTTATACATTCTACTTAACCTTTACTACATTATACTTCAAATAATACAAGAATACATCAAACAAAGATCAAAGATATTATCTAGCTCATACACATACATATATAAATGTGTATATGTATGTAGGATAAGCCATGAGTCACCAAGAAGCTTCATAAAAGATCTTGCATGCAACTTGAACTCATGACTAGCCATTCTTATCACTAATAAGCCCTATCATGTTCTCATGTCTTCCAATCCTTGCCACCTTTCATATGATCAACTAGACATCTAAAAAATATTCTCATAATATCCTACCAAGAGTATATATTATGCATGCATGTGTGAAGCCAAGGACTCATAACTCGTCACATTTCTTACAAGAAAATCACAAAAACTACTCTTTTCTTCCTCCTGTTCTTAAACCCACGGCTTATCAAGAAAACCTAAACAAACCAAATCCATAGTTTGATTTTCTATCATTATACAAGCATACACACATCATATTTAAGGTATTCTAAGAAGGATCCAAGACTTGGTTAAGCATTTGCAAGCAAGGAAGCAAGAAAAGGAAATTAGGGTTTTATAAGGAAATTAGGGTTTTCACCTTATATTTTCAAGCCAAGGTTGTTAATCACAAGGGTGTGATTGTTATTCTTTTCTCTACTCATCCACACAAGGTTATTTAAAAGCTTAATCATTTCATAACTAAGATTTTATGTGTTCATATGCTCTATTTAGCTAAATCACCATTTGGGATAAGGTGTGAGTAGGCTTTTTGAATATGTGAAAGGGATTTTTACTTATGATCAATGTTTTGTGAACTTATTTACATGTTATATGGATGCTATTATGATGTTAAAATGAAATTATAACTCTTGTACACACTTGGTTAAGTATAAAAATGAATATGTACAAATTAGGGTTTCTTTTATAAAGTTGTGATTAAAAGTGAGGTTGAGGACTTGTTGTCTTGAACCATGGATAAAATATGAACTAATGGACTTTATATATGTAAGACATAAGATATAAATGTTGTAAAGTAGTTGTAATAAGGTGTTGAAGCTTAATGGTACAAAAATCAAGCTTAAAACATGCCGTAATCACAAAACTTCAAACATTCTCCTGTTATGGTTCGAATTTTGTATAGCAGCCATATTAGGTTTTATAAAGATAGTACATCTCCTAAGGATTCTCAAAATGATAAGAAACACAAAAAACGGATTAAAACAAAGAAGATACATAGTTACGAGTTACTACGCTAAATACTATATTAAAACAAATTTTAATAAAAATTAACTATCATGGCAGAAACTTATACTTTGTAAACATCAATAATATGATAAAACTTCAATTACGAGACCGTGTTCGAAAGAATCGCTAAAAACGGAGCTATAATCAAATAAGATACACTAAAATGGTTTACGTTAATAAAATATAAAACATTTATAGCTGTTAGAACATAAAAACACTATTCAAACACAGAATCCTCAAAAACATATAAAATGTGATTTTGTATGATCACTCGTCTTACCTACGAAAGCGTGGGCGTAAGAAACGCGAGAAACGAACTTAAAACGACAAAGTTATGTCATTTTTGCTAAAGGCGTAATTATAAATGTTTTTACTTTATAAATACGATTTCACTTAAACGATTAGATGGTGATATAGCTATATAGAAATATACATGTTATTAGTTATCAAAGTGCTATATTACTAGGGAATTTCATAACGAGGCTTCTTCGGATGGCGTATTGACGAGTTGATTGGATTCTTAACGATTTTTAAAGTGACCCTCAACAAGCTCGTGACTTCATGTCATTACCACTTAAATATATAGCCCTAAAGATAGTACGGATGATAACCTAAATAGGAATAATATAATGGTAGTTTTGGTTAGACAACGTACTTGAATACTGATTCGACCTATAATATCTAGGTTGCATTCGGGCGTTAGCGTGACGCGTTTTTACTTGGGATATTTTATTATCAATTTACTCACTCAAGGTGAGTTCATAGCCCCATGAGTTTAAATATATTAATTATACAAATTTTTGGGATTGGTACGTAAGTGTACATTTTATCATGATTACGTTTTGCCTAAGTAGCGATAACCCACTATGCTCATGAAATCATGAACAGTCAATTACTGGAATGTTAGGCACCGAATATTATAAAAGATCTATTTGGGATTGACCTCCCTTTCGGGTGACTAGCTAACACTGGAAACAACGTATATCATGTCGGATTATTTGGATGGTGTACGGGTTAACATCATCACAAGAAATGTAGGCAATAGTATATATAATTGTTTCCATTTATGTCGAAGCCTTCGGTGACATGAGCTTAGGAAAACGTAATTACTTGTGATGTCTGCATCCTGTTGCATTATCACTAGCGAAAAGTCTTGCGGTCCTGCATAATACATTACATAAACCTATGAAAATCACCAACTTTAATGTTGACGTTTTAAATCAATGTTTTTCATGAGATCATTAAGCAATATGTGCGAAGGATACATTGGTGGTTATATTTGAAGTCAAGCATTAAATGATTTATCACATTACATTTTTGAGTATATCTGTTATGGGCTGGAAATCTTTGTGATAATAACAAGTAAAACAAGTTAAAGCTTACGTGCTTTTGTAAACACAATACTTTATTAAATCCAATTATCAGTTTTTTTAAACAACTTTTTGGTCGTTCTTATACTTATCTTGTGTATTGATCTGAGAAGTAACACGCCCCGGACCCTTATTCCGCTGCGACCCCAATTTAGGGGTTTTACACATGGTACTTAGCAATATCCATGGAAGTGTTTTTAGGTGATTGTGTGTACATATGTATTCCGTGGGGTTTTCATAGGGAAAGGAAGGATCCAAAGTGATCTCAACCCATGTGTATTAAGCTAACTAGAGACATGTTATACAAATCCTTAATTAAAAACCTAGAACGTACATTTGTACTTAGTGTAAGATTTTAAGGATTTTTCTAGTTATTTCTTGTCCTATAATTTTTTTCCGGCTTATATGTGGGTATTTGACCACAAGGATTGATTTAATTTTATGTTTAAGGATTTAAAAGGTGGGTATTGGTTTGAGTCTAAAGGTAAGTCAGTATTTCGGGGTATGTCCAAATGATTTTTATTGCGAAACGTAGACCCTTTTTACGTGACCAATAAAAATAAAATACGTAAAGTACATAATTATCTCTTAATAATATAAATTACTTGGTTGATGTAAACCTAATTTATTTGACGACGTTTACATAATTGATTATTTATGTCCATAACGCAATTAAACTTAAAATATATTAAAAGTAAACGTGTATCGGACTTTAAAATAATAAGTGACAGAAATAAATTTCGTAAACTGACAGAAAATGAGAAAGTTACAGTCTCCACCCGTTAAAAGAGCTTTGTCCCTCAAACTAAGACCTTTGTATATATGACGATAGCCTGGGTTGTGAAAGATGTGGGTATTTTCTTTTTGAACGAAATCCTCACATTCCTAGGGTAACTCGGGCCCCCCCCTAGAGTTCCCACGCCGAGCAAAAAAACCTAAAACCAATGGTATCCCTTCGTTCAATCATTTGATCTCACCGTTCATAATTTTTTCAACGGGCTCTTCCACAAACTGGAGCTTATCGTCAACATGAATTCCTTCTAACGGCATGACTAATGGTTCGTCAGCGTAACATTTCTTCAGATTAGACACATGGAAGGTATGGTGAACTCTGCTCAACTCTTGAGGAAGTTCCAGCCTGTAGGCAACTTTCCCAACTTTTGCTAACACTTTGAAAGGTCCGACATATCTTGGGTTCAGCTTGCCCCGCTTACCGAACCGTACGACTCCTTTCCACGGTGAGACTTTGAGCATAACTCTGTCCCCAATCTCGAACTCCATCGGCTTTCGTTTCCGATCAGCGTAGCTCTTTTGTCGATCCTGTGCAGCTTGCATCCTTTGCTTGATCAGGACGATCTTTTCTGTTGTTTCTTGTATTAATTCCGGGCCAGTCAGTTGGGCTTCCCCAACTTCGGCCCAGCACACCGGTGATCGACACTTTCGACCATACAGTGCCTCATATGGGGCGGCCTTTATGCTAGCGTGATAACTGTTGTTGTATGAAAACTCGGCCAACGGCAAATGTTTAACCCAACCTTTGCCAAAATCGATCACGCAAGCACGTAGCATGTCCTCGAGCGTTTGAATGGTTCTCTCGCTCTGGCCGTCAGTTTCTGGATGATACGCAGTGCTCATGCTAATATCCGTACCCAAAGCTTTCTAAAATGATCTCCAAAAATTTGAAGTGAATCTTCCGTCATGATCACAAATGATTGAGGCAAGTATCTCGTGTCTGGCCACTATCCTATTCAGGTACAACCTTGCCAACTTGTCCAATGGATCATTCTCCCTTATTGGCAAGAAGTGAGCAGATTTTGTAAGTCGATCCATAATCACCCAGATGGTGTCGAAACCTTGTGACGACCTAGGAAGTTTGGTGATAAAATCCATCGTGATATTATCCCACTTCCACTCGGGTATTTCTGGTTGTACTAGCAATCCCGATGGCCTTTGATGTTCGGCCTTGACCCTTGCACATGTCAGGCATTTGCTAACATACGTGGCGATGTCAGCCTTCATGTTTGGCCACCAATATAATTTCTTCACATCTTGGTACATCTTTTCGGAACCGGGATGGATAGAATATTTCGACTTGTGGGATTCGTGCATAATTACGGATCTTAAGTCTCCATAGCAAGGTATCCAGCTCCTGCTGTGTAAGCACAGTGTTCCATCGGCACGTGGTTCTGATAAGTGTAGAATACACATATCCATTTATGCCTAAATTAACCCAAATAAACCTAAAACAGACCAAAAATGGCAAAAATATGCTTGTATTTGTGTTTTGTGTGTGCAGGTACGGATAAATCAAAAATCACAAGAAAACAGTCAAAAACAGGCAAGCACGGACACGAGAATCAGAAGAGTACAAAGCCGAAGCCCGAAAAGTCAAGCCTCAGTAAAATCCAGTCAAAGAATAGTCAATCATGGTCAACAAAAGTCAACAAGCCCCACAATATTCCAATTTAACCCCTAAGTTTCACAAAAGCCCATTTAACTTAGCCATTTCCTTTTATAACAACTACAAAGGCCAAACTTGCTATTTTCAAAAGTCAATTATAACTCGAAAACGGGAGAAAGAACTCAAGGACCATTTGTGCAATTATTCCAAAGACCAACGATTTTAACTGCCAAAAAAGGGCGCGAAGGGTTTTTACTATTCACCCATCGTCTCCCTTTCATCAAAACAAAGGGCTTTTGTAAATTAAAGGGTACGTTAGTCAATTCAAGGAAGCACAAGTACAATGGCAGGGTTATTAAGGTCAAATCAAAGCATCTCATTAATTCTCTCAAGTCCTAAGATACGTCATCAATGGAAGTAAGTTTCGTCATTGACTTAGCAATCTTCGAAAATCCTTCATGAACCTTTGATAGTAACCAGCAAGACCTAAAAATTGGCGGATTTCTGTTGGTGTCTTAAGAGATGCCCAATCTTTGATAGACTCTATCTTGGCTGGATCCACATGTATGCCTCTACTATCAATGACATGTCCGAGAAATTATACCTTAGGAATCCAAAATTCACATTTGAAAACTTTGCATACAACTTCCTCTTTATTAAGCAATTCTAAAATTGCTTTAAGGTATTCTTCATGCTCTCTTTCATCTTTTGAATAAATAAGTATGTCGTCGATGAAGACAATTACAAACTTATCCAAGTAAGTCTTGTACACTCGGTTCATGAGGTCCATGAATACCGCAGGTGCGTTTGTCATCCCGAATGGCATAACCTAGAACTCGTAATGGCCATACCGAGTTCGAAATGCCGTCTTTGGAATGTCTTGCTCTCGTACTCTAAGCTAGTGATATCCTGATCTCAGATCTATCTTCGAATAAATACTGGATCCTTGAAGTTGATCAAAACAAATCTCGATCCTCGAAGTGGATAACGAATCTTTACTGCTCATGTTTATTTAACTCACGGTAGTCGATGCACATCCTGAACGATCCATCCTTTTTTTTGACAAATAAGACCGGGGCTCCCCAAGGTGAGGAACTAGGCCTTATGAATCCCTTGTCAGAAAGTTCTTGTAATTGTTCTGGTAATTCCTTCATTTCGGATGGAGCCAATCGATACGGTGCTCGAGCTACGGGTGCGGCTCCTAAGATTAAGTCGATTTGGAATTCCACTGGTCGAGCTGGAGGAAGACCTGGCAAGTCCTCAGGAAATACTTCAGGAAAATCTTGGACGATTGGTACGTTCTTTATCTGTTTTCCTTCCGACTTGTCCTCCTCTTTCTTGGCAGATATCTGTGCTAAAAAGACCTGGCATCCTTTGGCCATGTACTCTTGAGCTTTTGAACATGAGATAACTGTCAACCGGGATTCTCTCCCATTGCTACTTTCGTTGCCACAAAAAGTCAAAGTTTCATTCCCGTAGGGAATTTGAACAAGTTTCTCAATGCACACGATCACGGCGTGACATCTTCTTAACCAGTCCATACCGATAATGACATCGAAACTACCTAGTTCTACGGGCATTAGATCTAGTTAACAATGGTCTAAGAAATTTAAGGTGCAACCTCGTATAATAGTGTCTATCTCGACTAATTTCCCATCAGCTAATTCGACATCATAACAATTTTCTAATGAAGTTGGGGCGATGTTTATCAGGGAACTAAATGCATTGGATATAAAGCTTCTATCCCACCATGTCAGAATAATATAGATGCATATGGTTAATTAAAGAGGAACTTACCAGTGACTACATTCGCATCAGGTTTCCCGTGCATTCCCCTCTTTTCCTGCATTCCAACTGCATAACCCACCTTGTGCCTTCCTATTCCCTCCATCTTTAATCATTAGTTTCGAGACAATCTCTCTTGAAAATGTCTTTGTGCTCCACACTCAAAACAACCAATCCCTTATGGGGCTGCCCATTGCCCTTCTGATTATTAGCAACATTTTGTGCTACCAGTACTACCTGCCATCGCGAGCGAATTGCCTTATTTTGTTGCACTTGTGGCACCTCTGGGTGCACGATGGGCCATTGTGGTGGAGATGGCACTTGGTGCACTTGGGCAAAGATCCCCCATAAGGCTTCCTTTTGCCTGTCCCCATATTGTAGACCTTGGCGACATTCTGCCTCTTGAAGGGTTGCTGTTGGTGACCAGGTTTTTCTGGACGAACTCAGCCTTCCTTTTGTGTCAATTGCCCTATCCGCGTAGGTGCGGAATTTCTGATCCATCAAGTCATTGGCCAACACATTAGTCTCATCCCAACTCCTTGGTTCTGGCAGACTTGACATTCCATTAAATGTTGCCAGGAAGTCAACTAATGATTTGTCAACCTTCTCGGTTTCGTTGGCAACAAACTTGGTACATATCAGGGTTAGCTCTTGGAAACGTTCAGTGTATGCTGGAACATCGTTTCCCTTGACCTTTAGGTTCCACAGCTCGATTTCTAATTTCTTGATTTCACCCTGCGGACAATACTTGTCCGTCATCTTTTTCTTGAGTACTTCCCAAGTCATTGCATATGCCTCTGGACCTAAGGTTCTTATCTGACCATTCCACCAAGTCAAAGCAGCACCTAACAGAGTGCAGGTGGCAAACTTTACTTGATTCTCAATAGCACAACCACTGATATTGAAAACTGACTCCATCTTTTCAATCCACCGAGTTAAACCGACCACGCCTTCAGTCCCCTTGAAGTTCAAAGGTTGACACTTCATGAAGTCAGCGTAAAAACAAGGGCGCGCAGTTTGCACGTTCCTTCGGTTATCCCCGTGCGAACTGTGGCTTCCATCTCCATTGGTGATTTTGCAAAAAGAGCTAGGTCCGATCAATGCTTGGATGATTCCTAGATTCTGTTTGTATTGGTTTTGCGTAGTTAACCGGGGTATTTGGCCCTTTCTGGTTGTAGGTGCCATGATTTGGTTTAGATCACAAAAAGACAAAACATGAGGTTATATGACAGAATATAATAATGTATAGATGAGATAATCAACACAAGAGAGGTATATAGTACAAAGTAACACATCCATTTCATTCATAACTTTGAAAATTTTACATGAAATAGTTGTCGGAGTACACATAATACAATACAAAAGATCTAAGGCTATGCTAGCGAGGAAAAACCCCTAATACTTAACATGCCTGTACAATGACCTAGCAAGATCAATAACATAAATCCCTAAATGTGACCTGTCGCATCCCCAGAAGCATCATGTTATCTGGAATCCTTAGCCCTCAGGTCTGGCTAGTCTAGCTCTCCTCTGCTACCCTTGCAATGCTAACAACTCAGCCTGCATGTCGCTTATCTCTCCTCCTCATATCCTCTGATGACACAGTATTAGTCTTCTACGCATCTGGTCCTGAACGCCTACGAACAGTCTCCACGAAGTGCTGCTAACTCAGCCTGCTGCATCTGAAAGCGAGTCTCGTGTCCTGATGTTGTGTCTGAATGAGAGTAGTTTATTTCTTTGGCAGCTGTAAGTTTGTGCTGTGTGCCTGGAGATGGTCCTCGTGTGCATACACATGATCACGGTGGGTCTGAAGCTCCTGATGGGTCGCCTGACTCAATCCTATCGAGTGAGCCCAAGCCTCTCGGGAAGCATATGCCTCCTCCTCCACCATCCATATTGTCTCCTAGAGAGACATCCTATCCCCCATAAGTAAATCGACCCGCTGCGAGTCCATATCGACTCGCTGTGATATACGAGACCTACTATCCTGAGCATCCTCTAGTAAAGCATACAAGTCCTGTGTATCATGCTCATGGAGCTCAGCAAGCTCTGTGACCCTAGTATTGACCTCTCCCACGGTAATAGGTGCTATCTCGGGAACTGCCTCTGCCGGATCTACCCAAGTACCCCTAATCCCGTACCCAACATCCCTAATCCCCTATCGCCTCTCTTCAGCATCTACCGTGCTAACAAATCCCATAAACTATCCCTCTTATGACCACTGGTAGTCTAGCAGTAGAACTCTCCCCGATCTCATATCTGGAGCCTATAGTGGATAAATACAACCTCTTACGGGGAGGCTGTTCAGACTCGGAGATGTCATCCCTACGATCAACAGGTGGTGGTATGTATAGAGATGGTGGTAGTGGTGGTGATGGTAATGCAGCAGTAACTGCATCAATGAGAGCCTGAGTGGATGCTATCCTGAGTGTCTGGATTTGGGTTGGACACCCAGATGATGGTGGTAAGGTGTGAAATGTGTATGTGTGGCCGTACACTTACAAGGCGCTCCCCTGCAGAGGTGTGATAGTGAGAAGTTTGTTGATTGGGTGATGGAGTAGGTCATGGACAGAAGTCCTCAACCATCTGCCTCTGGTGGTAAGGGATATGGAATCTGGGGTCGTGACGGGTAAATCCTAGCCCCAATTGTAATGTCAGGGGAGGGTGTGATATAACAGGGCTATTTTTCCCTCAGGTGGAAAAACAGCTCCATCACAGGTATAACGGTAGTAGAGTCAGCCGGAGCTAAGTGCTCCTCCTCCTTGTCTTCCTCATCCTCCTCGTCCTCATCCTCATCATTGGCGTCATCCCTAGATGAATCACCGTCATCATCATCTCCATCATCTCCACCGTCCATAGGATAGTCAACCAGACCATCCACTGTCTCATCATCCTCGTACTCCTCTGGATCCTCCTCGGGATCCGACTCAGTAACATAACGGTGACTCGCAGAAGTGAATCAATAGGAGGTAAGGCTGCTTCCTCACCAGAAACTCATGTTCATCCCCAAAGGGATATACGTCAGGGTATATAGGCTCTGGCACGTAGTCAGGATCATGTGCCTGTATGAACATAGGCTCACGCTCATCCTCGTCCTGAGGAACTGGTGGTGTCTGTGGATCCTCTGGGCCTGGTATGTAATCCGGTGATGGTGGGGCTACTAGCTTTATCGGGAGTCCGTCGTATCCTAGTACGATGACCCGTAGAATGCCTTCCTCCGATACCTCCTCATCATCGGCTCCCCAGAAGGCTTTGCCGGGCTTAGAGTCGGTGTAAACGGAAGTGTAGGTAACAGCAGATGTCGCAGAAGACATGATTACTGCAAAAAGCAAAATAACTTATATAAAATTACTTATAGAAAGGATCGATATAATAGCTGTAAGCTTTTAATAATAAAGATCTTATAGTAAATATAACGTAATATCATTTAATAACACGTATATCAAGTCATGTAAGACATAGTACCCTACTAATTGAAAGCAAATGCATGTCATGTAAGCATATATGTGCTAGATGTAAACAAGTAATGCATGTATGTCCCTCGCAAATCCCATTTGTGAAAACAGTGTTTGAAAATGGTTATAGTCCAGACAAAACTTTTGACCTGGTTCTCTATAACCTTGGCTCTGATACCAATCTGTAACACCCTCAAATCTGAGCACGCAGCGGAATGTTGAATATCCGAGGGCGTTACATTTATGGATCAATAGCACAAGATTCTGAGAACGACTACTAACCGTGTCGTTTGAAAAAATAAAGATACATTGGATTAACAAAATACTTGTTTGTTACATAAGCCCATGGCTTCAAATTGTTCAACAATATAAATAAAGATTCCGGTTTATAACAATTTTCCCAAAATGTAATAAGACCCCAAATCTTAAGTGTTGACTCTTCAATTATTGACTTCCATGTATCGTCGCACCTTGTGCCTTATTGACCTGAAAAACATGCTTAAAACGTCAACATAATGTTGGTGAATTCATAGGTTTATGTAAATCAATAGTAGGACCGCAAGATTTCCAAGTGTATGATTTAGCAACACATGCAAACATCATAAAATATTGACAACGTCTTCCTAATGCTACAAGACCCCCGAAGCCTTGACCATGTATGATTCAAATAAATGCCAGTAATTGCCCATGAATGAGGTTCTAACCCGAAACATCCCAAATTCGACATGCTATAACGTTCGTTCCCGGTGATAGCTAGTCACCCGAACGGGGATTGTCAATCCCGAATAGATCTATCAATAACATTCGCGCTCACACAATGCAGTTCCCAACTACAACTATGCAACTAACAGCATGATAACGGGCCTCAATGGGTTTATCGCTATTTATGCAAACACAAATCGATAAATAAATGTACCACATTTGCGTCCAATTTGTAAAACAAAGCATGTCTCACCCCAGAGGATGGGTAAATTGTAAAAACAAGGGGCTTAACTCACCTTACAGGTATTCTCCTAAATTGATAATAAATATCCAAGTAAGCAATGAATCACGACCTCAAGTAACCAAGTAAATTACGTGACAATTCTTAGTCTACACATTTAAGCTAACGAATCATTGTATAAACTAAATTCCATTTCAAGTTTATATATACTGTTATCGCTTGTGTGGTGGCGTACACGTTTAACGTATTTATAATTTATAATTACGATGTCTCTTGGAAAACGTATAACTTGTTAATAAATATACTTGTTTATTAAATCGTTAATTAAACCCGTTCAATGTCCGAATATATTACTATTCGACTACCTCGTTAAGTGTTTCATAAATTCACTATTGTTTACAAGGTACCCTTGAGTTTCTAGATATTACACATTAATCCCTAGGTTTATAAAATATAAACACTTACACTTTAAACCCCTTTAGTTTTGATAATTACATAATTAGTCCTTTAAGTTTACAAGGTTTCAATTTAGGTCCTTATTGTTTCACAACAGTCCCTATGTTTCCAGAATGCTCAAAACAGCCCCTCACCTTATTTATAGTTCGAAAATGACAACTTTAATCATTTATGTTTCGAATTGTACATTTTTAGTCCCTCGATTTGCAAAAATTGCATTTTAGCTCTAAATAAAACTCAATAAGTGGCATTTCTTTTTGTTAAGTTCAAATAAGTTGTAAAAGCTGTTTCCGGCTATATAAATAAGAAATTCGTGCTTATTTTTTAGGCTTAAACTGCTATTGGGCCCGTTAAGGTCCGTTTAGCTTTTAAAGGTCCAAAACGATTTTAATAAGTCCAAAAGCCTTTAACAAGCTCATGTGGGTCTGTTAAGCTTAAAATAAGCTCGGGGAGCTTATTGGAGCTTATTTCGAGCTTATTGGGCTTACGGGCCCAATAACTCAACCCGTATAGAACCTTAAGGGTCCCTTAGGTTTATCTAACTTATTTCTTAGGCTTATTTAGTGCTTTTAGTTCTGTTTCGTTCAGCTTTATTTAAATAAGCAAATAACACTCGATAATTGGGTCGTTGGGCCCGTTAGGAGGCCCGAAGGTCCTAAGGTTTTTGTTGGGTCCATTAGGGTCCGTTTGCTATAATTAAGGACTATTAAGTCACTTAGGCTTATGGGATCTCTCAATAAGCTGCCTTAGGCCTTGTCCGAGACTATGCTTGATTAAGACACCGTTACTGGGCTAGAAAGCCCATTATAGGGATTCCGTTTGATTCAATTGGTATGCAAGGCCAAAGTTGATTAAATAAGTACTCCAACCCATGAATAATCTCAAATGGCCTTATTTTTTACAGCCGTATCTTAATACACGAGGCCTTGTTAGGCCTGTTGGGCCTTAACCGTGTGCTTGCAACCCATGTGACCCGATGCCTCACACCTTTTGTTACACTAGTTGATTTCTAGGTTTCGTTTATACTCGATACGCCCTACTTAACGATTATCAATCGTTACTTAACGCGTGCATTCGTTTATTATGCCGTTATATGTGTTCCCAAGCTCAAAGGTTTCGTTTATATCAAAAGTTTACGTATAGGGTTCGTGTTTTTACCAAGAACCAACTCATGACACTTGGTTCATGTTTGTAGGGTTTCTTTATAAACGTTAAGCTAAAACTCGTTTTATCATTCTTTTAGTCACAGTTTACACCACACAAGACTTTTTTTGTGAACTTAGGTGTTTGAACCATCGCATGGATCAAACCAGCACGTTCATTGCACACGCATACGTCCAAAAAAAATGTAACGACTTATATACCATTAACAAGGCGTATAACAAAATGATATTGACATAATCGGCTTAGGTATGACTACAAAGGTCCCTAGCTTTCCTTGGTTGAGGATTTAAAGACGACACAGAAGCGTTTACACCCGAAACGGTGTATATTCCTAATCTTCAAAGCTTGGTTACCCATTCCTTATCTCCGTAATATTCCTTTTATAAACTTGTATGATAACTAATAAAGTTTGTGGGTTTGAATGAGATCAAGGAGGGTGTTCGTTGGCGGTTTGAGACTCGAACACAAAGAAGGGAAATGTTTAACCTTTTTGAGAGTGTGTGAGTTTGTAAGAGTGTAAAAGGGTAAGAGTGAGTGTGTATTTATAGGCAACTTAGCTAGTTATATGTTTCTAGTTACCCATACAAACCAAACCGATCCAAGCCCTAGTGGTTTTGTGGTTTTAGTTAATCTCTAATGGTATTATGTTAAACCACTTGAGTACAAGTTTTAATTAGGCAAGTGATGTACAAGATTTACTTAGCTAGCAAAATCCTATAGATTGTATGCATACATGCATGTAATCGGGACTCAAGGGAGAAAGAAAGGAAATTTGGGTATTATCCAATGTGTATTAAAGTTAAGTGGGAACATTAAGGACACATCTTAATTAGCTAGGAGATGTACAAGTACTTTAGGATCATTAGGAGATTTTTGGGGGATTTTCTAGGTATGTATATGTACATGTTCGGCCATAGTAGGCATTTGACACAAAATTGATTTAATTTTGTGTTAAGGTTATAAAAAGTGGTATTTTAAAAAAAGTTGAGTCTAGGTATGACTAGTATTTCCTGGTAGCGTCCAAATATATTTTATCGCGAAACGTAACCCTTTTTTACATGTTTCCAATAAAAATGAAATACGCAAGGTACATAATTATCTTCTTAATAATTATTTCTTACTTGTTTTGATGTAAACCTTAATTTATTTGATGACCGTTTACATTCATTGATTATTTTTAGTCTACGCAATTTAGCTTAAAAGTAAACATTAAAAGTAAACGCGTATCGGACTAAAATAATTAGTGATCATTAATAGAGTCGTACAATGACATGAAAATGAGAAATGTTACAGAAGTTGGGTGTTTCATTATAGGATTAGGGATTTTGGTCATAGACAAACCCGTTTCCCGGACCTATAATGCTAGTTAATCATGACTATGTCCATCATGAATATTTTAAATCAATATTCCTCACAACTCCTATCCACTACGCCGCCCCCTTTTTACTATATCTTTCTAGTTTCACTTTACTCACTCCTCATCTTAATTTATCACCCACTTTACGATTTCACGTTTCTCATCCTCTTCCTTGAAACTGCCAATTACCAATCCTCATAGGATTCCCAATCGAGATTTTCACCCCCGTTATGATCATAATCATCACATCGCTTATTTTACTGGTCTACCCGATGTGTTTCTTCTCACGCGGTGATGTATCCGTCGTTTTAGCCTTTTACATCTTTGTTGTATTTCCTATATTTTGCATTTTGTTGTATTATGAACAGAAATATTATGGATCTGATTGAATAGGTTTTCGCGTCATGTATTTTATTGTTTCACCCTTCCCGTTATAATCATATATTGCTATGTACCCCACCTCGCATCTTGGTATGATTCGAGGTTATTACCTGGTAAGCCTTTAAACGCATTTTGTATTTCTATTTTCATTGAAAAGGCGCTCATTGATTGTGAATGAAAAGAATTTCAGACTGACAAAATGTCGAATAGTGCAAGAAAGAATTGAATCTGGTGAGGGTTACTGTTTCTTGTCTGAAGCACGATGATCCTTCAAGTTTCATAGTGTTCATCGGAAATAGTTTCCCTATCTCTATTTCCTGAGTACATGGGTATACTTGTTTTGCACTTAGCAGTATTTTGGATATCGTCCTTTTATTGGCGTATTTGAGATGTGTCATATGGCTTAAAATATTAACTATATGGTTTCTATTGTACTGGGTAAATGTACTCAGAAGACATCTTAGGACATAATTGTTATTTAATTTATTATTTTATGAGAGCAAAGTACAAGTCTTCATCAATTTCTCTGCTTAGATGTCTCTTCGTAGACCGGGATACAATGTTATAGCGAGTATGGATGTTTTGTTTATAGGCCTAGGTTGGCTAAAATTGTCTGAATCTGATCATGATCCTCAGCGCGTCTGTCCTCGGCATCAGCTACCCTTATCTGCAATAACGCGACCTCATTCTCTGCAGCTGCGAGAGAATCCTGCAATTCGGATATTAGAAGCTCTTTGTCTTCGGTGTCTGCATGAAGAGTGTCAATTTCCACCTCTATGTCCTCTAGTCTGGCCGTCACATCTTCTGGGTTGAGTTCTGATGTCTCAGATGCTGGTTTACCGTCAGAGAAAGTAGTGGCATCTGGGTAAAATGGCGATGATGGTGATCTACTTCTCTTTCGAGAGGGTCCAGGTGCTTGTGATATTAGTGTAGGAACATTGTGGTTATTTATTTCTCGGGAGAGTTCACGTCCTGTTGCAGGGGTTAAAGTTAATTCTAGTTCAGGTAATTAGGTTGCCTAAGAGGTTGGCGAGTCAAGTCTTCTTGGAATGGAGTGTCCCGTGGCGGCTTCCTGTTCTGGGGAGTTGTCAGGCACGTTGCTAGAAAGTGATTGAGACATTTCTTGGTTACGCCCTACATACGATAGAATGAAATTTCTTCTTCTTATTTTTTTTATTTGGGTAAAGATTACCTTATGGATGCCATCTATTTTGAGATGAGGTGTATTGCATGTTTTGAATGGTTATGCAGCCTATGTCTAGAGGATATATGTAGAAGTGTTGGATTCAAGCATTGGTATGTTTCTTGTTCGTTTGGGTAATTTATTCGCAATTATTAGTGGTATCCTTATTTTAAGACCTAAGCCGGTAACCAGAAAGTGTAGTAGGATTCCAGACAATAGGTGCATATCCGTAGAGTTAATATCATTCTTGGCTCAGGAGCTGACGTAAATCTTCATACCATCAGTTTCTTTAGGTAGGTCTTGACTGTTATTTGCGACTATTGTCTCTTACCTCTGCCGAGCGCGTCTTAATTTTTCTCCATGATGAATTTGTTGTTCACGTTTCCCGTGACATTCGTCAATTATTGGTGTATTCAAGCGATGCACGCTTTTTGGTAGATTTTTGTATACTTTGAAATACTTTTAAGTGTATACCGACATAGTAGATAGTAGTATAGGTATTTCACAACGGTCTCTATACGGAATCCTCGCGTAGTAAAGTAACGAGTGGGTGATTAGTAAGGTATCCCGAAGTGTTTATGTAGGTAACCCTCATAAAATGAGATAGTAAGGGTGTAATTACTGATAAAATCCATAATATTATGTAAGTGACTCTTCGTAGTGTGATATTGGTTATAAGGTTAATTATTTGGTGAGAGTCATGGTAGTTTCCTTGCACTAGGATGATACAAATGCGTAATCCATAGGATATGTTATTCCAAGATGGTGAATGATAATGTGTAGTCTAGTAAAACATGTTTTCCATAACGGACAAGTGGTAATTTAGTTATTTAATGGTATCGTGCCAAGCAGTTGTTGACTTAGGAAGTAAATAGTAATAGGTAGTGCGTATGCTATTCTGATATGTCCTTAAGAGCCAGTTATAGTCTAGAGTTACTAATGCAACCTAGTTCTCTATAACCAAGTGCTCTGTAACCAATCTGTCACACCCCCAAATTCACTACAGTGGAAGACTAGATTTGGGATGGTGACTTCATGGCGTGAAGAGGACTTGATACGCGAGACAGACCTCTACATGCCAATATACCAATGCAGACTCCTTATATTCCGTAAGGTAGAACACCTGAGAAAACATTGCTAAAGTGTCAACATAAAGTTGGTGAGTTCATAGGTTTTGTTGTTTGATAATAGTGATGAACCACAAGATTTATAACCATAGCATGAAATATAGTAATCCTATATATCACAATGAAAAACATTCACTATTGTCTAAGCTCATGACACCGAAGCATTAACATGTACCGTCATAGATAGGCCCATGCAGATGTTCAACTCGCAACATCCGTAACTGACTCAAATAAAACTGTGTTTGCTTGACTAATGTCAGTCCAAGACAAACAGGGATGTCAATCCCGATAGATCTATCCATAACATTTGCGCTTACGAGTAATTAACGATTCATGATAAATTAGGCAATATAGCAAGTTGGGTTGAATAGGGACTTAGACCTAATAGTAAATCCATAAATGTACTTGTGTTCAACTGTTAAAAATAAGCAATGTTCTCACCTTAAAAGTTGATTTGAATCAGTAAAGTAGGGGCAATGAAAATTCACCTTGTCAATTAATCGTCTGGAATTAATAATGGATCAATGCACGTCAAATAGTGATTTGGTCAAACACCTAAGTAATTATGACAAACCTGAGTTTACATTCTAAAAACTTAATGTATGAAAGGAATTATGCAAGTGGGTCATCAAAGGGAATTGTCGTTTATGAGGTAACGTTTTATGTTTTCAAAAAGTTGAATAGACCATTGGCTCTAGGGATGATACACGACTTTACACTTATAAGTATATATACATAAATTGTTAAAATCATGCGTCGTGACTTATACTTACAAGTTCATGCGATTTATATCTTAGGAAAATATATACGCATTATTTGTAAGTTACTAAGTTTATATATTTTCTTATCGCGTCTATTTATTTATACCGTAGTAATTAGTTAATTCGTAGAACTATCAGTTTTATATATCACGGTTCGCTCGAATAATTTATAAAAATTATTTGTTTACATCTAATACACTTAAGTCTTAAAATAGCAGATTTTAGTCTATCTATTTTTTAAATTAAGTAAATTACACAATTAACCCTTAAGTTTTCGTGTTATTACTTTTGATCCCTTAATTTTCCAAATTAGTATTATATCCAATATTTAACTTTTATATTTCAAATTTTACGCTTTAAATCTTAAGACATTTACGTTTTAAAACCTGAATAAATTTTAAAATATTTTTAGTGTCAAATAAATTATATAGACCGCGTTAGGTTCATCTACTCGTCTAAATGCTCGGTTTCGTTGTTACTACTTCTAAGTCGTCAAAAAAATTTATTTAAATTTTCTACTTATCAGAATAATTATGGCTCGTTAATGAGTTGCCAACCCGTTTAGATTCGGCTTTGGACGACCCGAGAACATGAAACATGCAAGTTTTAACATTCCTTACATCTAAGTTTTAAAATGAGAAATTTCATGCATTGTTGCTCTATGTATACTCATGAACTGATCCCATAGTCTGTCCCTTTTTTTCCTACCAACCAACAGTGGGGGTTAGTAACCACTGTTGTGGTCTTCTTTTTCCCATAATATATAACCTACATCATGTATAATTTACTCTTTCCATTAAACCCGCATGATCCGACCTATACATTCAGCCACGAGGTAGATTAATACCAAGACACAAGGGTGTGGTTATGTCCTTGGCAGGCCTAACGGCTGCAACAGTGGCAGTAGCCCACTATGGCTTGTTTGCGTACAATGAGGTGAGTCTCATGTTACAACTCGGTGTCAAGTACTATGAGGTCTTAGTACGAACCAACAAGCATGTTTTGATCGGGTTCTTTAGGGACTGTAACATCCCAACAGTGAGCCAACGGTTCATTGTGGTTCGTCATATGTCACCTTGTTACGCCCATGTAACATGCCGAGGTCACAACATAAGAAACCCTATGAAAATCAAGTATAACCTAGCGTCTGCTCGTCCCTAGTGAGCCAACATTTTACGAGTCGAGTTCTATTTATTTAAAGTTTGTTATATAGTTCTTGGTTTATTATTCATTTTTGTGAATGACATGTTTTACACTAGTTCTTCTATGCACCAATAGTTTATGTATGTTACAATGAAAACTTGACATACGCACGTACACAAGGACCATGCATGGGTTGTACCATGTATGTCGTGCTCTTGTCATGCCAAGCCGAGGCTCTCGTCTAGCTTGCCAAAGGCTAGAAGTGTTTCATTGGTGTCATACTCTAAGATAAAAGATGGTGGTATAGTATGCTAATATTAAACTACAAATGCGACTTACAGAGGTCCAACTTTGCTAGACGATGTAGAGGGGTGAAAGTGAGGAGAAAGCTCAAACCAACCCTTGGTTAATACCCCTCTTAAACCCTACGTTTCCTAGCTCAAAAACCCTAAACCGTGTTT
>BQNB010027927.1:0-57148 GCA_026074375.1 Tanacetum coccineum
TAAATAGCATGCCATTTTTCACATACATCTTAACCTTTTTCCACATTTTTCTCTACACATTTTCAGTACCTTAGATACACTTTTCTTTAATCATTACAGATGTTTAATCTTATTTAAAGTGATCCAATCCTTGATTCACTTTGAGCAACAAGTTAAGAACACAACATATCTTCAAGATATTAATTATTATAGTATTGTTGTAGTTGTTGTTGTAACACCCCCAAAATGGGCCACATCGGAATATGATGTTCTGGGGGTATTACTTTATAGATCAATAACACAAGATATGAGAACGACCTCTAAAAGAGTCGTTTAAAAACTGATACATTGGATTTCATGAATTGTTTGTTACAAAAGCCCATAGGCTTGACTTGTTCAACTTGAAAAAGTAAAGACTTCACAACATAACAATATCCCAAGAAGTAATGCATGTAAATCTTTATAGCGATATGACTTTAAAAGACGACCATCCAATGTACCCATGACTTGCACCTTATTGACCCGAGAAAGCATGTTTAAACTGTCAACAATAATGTTGGTGAATTTATAGGTTTATAAATTAAGTGAAGCGGATAGCAAGATTTACCTGTAATAAAGCAACGAATACAATATCCCAAAATGTATTACGATATGCACTAAGCTCATGACACTGAAGCTAAACAATATATGTATATCAAATACATATAAATGATGGTGCCCAATGTAGATGTTCAACCCATAACATCTATGAGTCCGAAATGGTATACATTCGTCGTTTCCGGCCAACCGGTAAACTAGCAATTGCTACTTGCTCGAACGGGGATGTTAATTCCCAAATAGATCTATTCATAACATTCGCGCTTACAATCCAGTAATTAACAGTTCATGATGATGGGCATAGTGGGTTATAGCTACTTAGGCAAACTCGTAATATTTGAATTAAAATGTACTTGCATCTATTTTGTAAAAACAAACATGATCTCATCCCCGAGATTTGACAAATGATTTAAAAGTGTAAGATGGAGACTATAAACTCACCTTAATGAGGTAGCAATGAATATGAAGCGATCAAGGTAAATGGTGCACGCGAAAACAATGCAAAACTCTATCCGCTACCTAAATGAATAATACACATATTACTAATCATGCAATGTACTACAATGTATGCAATCTTGTCCTTAATATTGTGCTTGAGTTTGAGAAAATATACCTTGTTTATAAATATGACTTTTCATGAAAATCGATCAAATATATCGGATCATATTCTTGTATTATTAAACATGTAGACTACGATATTGGACATTTTAGGATCTAAGTACTTTTCTAGTTAATTTAGTCGACACTTGGTTTGGGTCTCTAAACGTGTTAAACAAATGGTCGAAGTTATAACAAAATGAATTTAAAAATTAAGTTTTATTTATAAAATTCGAGGAACAAATGCAGAATTTTACAATCAAATTCTGGACTCGTTACTTAATGAAATTACAAAAAAAAGTTGTTTTGAAAACTAGGCCATGTCGTCTATAACTTTCGTTATTTAAGTTTTGTCTAAAAATGTTTTTTAATATGTTAAAAACGTGGCCAAAGAGAGGGGTGTCGCGACCCTATGGGCTAACAGTTTTAACTGTTGACATATAGGACAGCAGTACTAACTTTAAGCTTAGTTTTCGGATTCGTTACGCAACCATATGACAAACCAAAAATACATTTGTAAACTAGGCCAGGAGTACTACAATTCACCTTTTAGAAGTTTTGTGGTTAGAGGTTGATAGCTGGGTCAAAAACGACTGCAAAGGGAGGGCGGTCGCGACTGCCAACAGTTTTAAAAATGACATATTTTCGTCCAACTTTGGGACCTTCTAACTTCGTCGTTAATCGACGAAAACTAATGATAGTAGGGGCAAAATAAAGTATCCCATGTCCTATTAACGAAATGCACAAAGTTCAATCCTATACTCACTTTCTAGGGGTCGAACGGTGCATTCAAAATTACTGGTGTGGGCCGTGTTTTATAAAAACTTAACATATCATACATGTTGTTTTATAATAACTTAACATATCTGATATATTGTTATTCTAACCAATAACCTAAACTACAAAATGTCAATTTTATAAGTCTATTACTTCTCGTATAGCCATGGTCCAAATTGTTACTCCCTTAACCAAGTTTTATGGGGTTTTATTGTTTATTCGATTCTACATCAGGAAGTAAACAAAAAAATACGTGTTGTGCTTTTAACAGATTTCAAGCACACCTATAAAGACATACGGATTGCATATAATAGGTAAATAACAAGAGACGATTTTGCTCACAAAAATTCAAGGACGAATGCATGAAAAGCTTGAACCACGGAGATGATGTACACCCGAATCAAACACCAAAATCAATACCAAACACGACTATTGCACCCCTTACCAACCAAACACGATCGCTATCTGCTGCCTTGGTGTGGTTGACTCGTAGGGAAAAACGAAACACCAAAGAAACCTAGTTAGGGTTTCTTGGAGTTTTTAGGGTTTATGGTGAAAGTGATGGTACGATGAGTGTGTGGTATGTGAGTCGAAAACAAAGATAGAAGATCAACGGAAACCATGTAACCCCCAATTTGGTCGCAACGGAATATGGGTCTGGGGGAGGTCTTCATCGATCACTAACACAAAGATATATATAAGAACGGGCCATTAAAAGCCGTTTAACTGATACATTGGATTTAACCCAAGTGTTTGTTACAAATGCTGATGCAACGCGCCCCCCCTCCCATTGCGCCCGATCGTTGGCGCCAAATACAAGATTTCTAGCCCATAATGATATACTCAATGTAATGGACAAAAATTTTTAATGCATGACTCCAAATCAAAACCACCAATGTAGCCCTTGCACCTCGTGCCTTATTGATTTTTTTCCCTGAAAAACATTGCTTAAAAATCACTTATGGTTGCGGAATTCTTAGATTTATAAAATGTATAATGTAGGACCGGCAAGATTAGCCATGATATGACAGATGCAAACATTATAAAAGGTAATTCATTGTTACTAAGGCTCATGGAACTGAAGTGACATGTATGAAATGCACTATAGATTGCCAACATTTGCCCGTGATGATGTTCTACCCGGCAACCTCTATGTTGGACATTGGTATAGTTCATTGTCCGGCAAACCGGGACGTGGAGCATGATCCACCCGAACGGGGATGTAATCCTAAATAGATCATTTTATAACATTCGCGCTTCACAACAGCGTATTGACAGTCTTGATATGGGCTCAGAGGGTTATCGCTACTTAGGCCAAACCACGTATCGTAATGTGAAATGTCCACTTGTGTCCAATTGTAAAACATGCATATGTTTCTCACCCCAAAACCTGTAAATCATTAAAATGTAAAACGTGGGGCTATAAACTCACGGGCTATAATCAAATATATCACAGAAAATGCGTCACGATAATGATCTAATGCAACCTAATCCAATATAGGTCGTATAAGTATAATCACTTTGAATAATAGACATACTTACCATATACAATTTTCTATATAGCTGACAATCACCATTTAATTGCGTTGTAAATCATATTTATAGTTAAAACCGATTTATAAAATGTCATTAGTAAAAACGACGTAACTTATGGTTTTAAGACGTTTATTACGTTTCTTATGTCCACGCTTTCGTATTAAGACGAGTTATCAAAATATTACATTTTCTTATTTTTGACCTACCGGTGAACAACACTTTTTATTGTTCATGACAGTTTATAAATTTATTTTTATAGATTTAGTTATCGTAAAACCCGTAAACGTCGTATTTTATTCGTTTTAACTCCGTTTTAGTGATTCTTTCGAGCACGTCTTCGTTATTAAAAGTTATATCATATTATGTTGTTTCAAAATGTTCATGTCTGAGAATGATCAGTAACTTTTTTAAAAATTGTTTTTAAAAGTATTTATTGTCATAAACTCGCGTAATTCATAACTCCTTCGTTATTGATTGAAAAATTACGATTCTTATTGTTTTGAAATCCTAAAAATGTGTACTATCTGAGAAAAATAATTAACCTCCCCCATCTATATATCAGATGTAGCTTATAACTTGTTTTTATAAAATTTCTTTTATAAAACCGTTTATTAACGTATAACTTGTAAACTACGTATCTTCTTCGTTATTAATCCGTTTTTCAAGTTCCTTACATGTCCGGAATCCTTGTGAGATGTAGTATTTTATAAAAATATAAAATAAATATGTTAAATACGGAATTTAAACAGCAACTTTGAAGTTTTTGATAAAAATGTGTTTAAAATTAGTTTTTATGACTTTTAGCTTAACCTTGGTTACAAGTCCATTACCAAGGTTATGAATCACATGTTTACCTTCTTTAAGTCGTTAAGTCCAAATTTTGTCCAGTGTCCAAGAGAACAAGTCCTTAACAACACTTATAAATATAATTATTATGTGAACTTTTGATTAATCAGTTTTTACATAACCAAAGTGTACAAGATTATACGTTATTTTAACATTGATATTAACAACCATATAACATATGAAAATGTGTAGAAAATAATGATTACAAGCAAAAATCCATTTTACATGTTATTAAGCATCCTAAATGGTGATTTGCTACATAGAACTTATATATACACAAAAAACATAAATGTAAAGACATAAAGAGTTTTAGATGACCTTAATATGATGTGTGGTGATATCCAACAAAATCTAAACCCTTGTTTAGATTACAAACCCTAGCTTGCACAACTTGAAAACCCTAAAAACTAATGAAACCCTAATTTCAAACTTTCCTTGCTTAACCCTTGAAAAGCTTAACCAAGCCTTCAATCCTTCTTGATAGGTGTTAGATATGATGTGAGAATGTTTATATATGTGGTAGATAAAAGTTTATGAATTATTTAGGGTGGTTTGGTTTGTGTCGTGGGTTAATAGAGACCAAAAAGGAGAGTATGTGTGAAATTTGCACTAAGGAAATGAGTATGTGTGTGTATTCTCTTACTTGTGTATATATTTATAGCCTAATCTTGTATCATTTCCATGTTACAACTTGTAGTTTTTCATAAAAGATAAATACTTAAAGTATTCATGTCCTAGTTAATTTATTTCATGTACCATTTGACCAACAATGTTAACTTTGGTAATTTTAATAAAAAATTAGGTATTGGTACAAAAATAAGTATTTGCTGAAGCGTAGAAAAGTTTTGGTGGTTCTGAGAATGCCTAAATGTATTTTATCGCGAAACGTAAACACTTTACGCAGCCAATAAAAATAAAATGAACAAAGTTAATAATTATCCTCAAAATAATTACTTAATACTTGCTTGATGTAAACATTTAATTGTTTGATGCCCGTTTACATTGAACGATAATTTTTAGCTTACGTGGTTTAACTTAACGATTACGATTTAAAAGCAAACACGTACAATACTAAAAATACATAATGAATTTATTGACGTCGTACAATGACCCTAAAACACGGGGTGTTATAGTCTTCCTCCGTTAAGTGAGCCTTGTCCTCAAGGCTTAAGACGCGGCACTTGATGACGGTGCGGTCTTTGTGAAGAGGTGTGCATACTTCTTCCGGAATTGGTCTTCACGTTCCCAAGTGAACTCAGGACCTCTTCTGGAGTTTCATCGAACCTTGATTATTGGAATGCGGCTTCGCTTCAACCCGTTTAACTTCTCGATCTATGATCTCTACAGGTTCCTCGACAAACTAAAGCTTGTCATCAAAGTGAAGTCCATCCAACGAAACAGCTAATGGTTCGTCGGCATAACACTTTGGATACATGAAACGTATTGTGAACCCTGCTCAGCCCTTGCGGAAGCTCAAGCTTGTAAGCAACAGATCTAACCTGTTCCAACACCTTGCAAGGTCCAACATATCTGGGGTTTAACTTCCCCCGTTTGCCAAAACGTACGACCCCTTTCCAAGGCAAAACCTTAAGCATAACCTTATCTCCAACTTAAAATTCCATCGGCTTACACTTTAAATCGGCGTAACTCTTTTGTCTATCACGAGTGGCTTGCATTCTTTGCTTGATCTGGATGATCTTCTTTGTTGTTTCTTGAACTAAGTCCGGACCAGTGAGTTGCACTTGTCCAACCTCGGCCCAACACACAGGTGAACGACACTTTCGACCGTAAAGTGCTTCAAATGGTGCAGCCTTGTTGCTAGCGTGATAGTTGTTGTTATATGAGAACTCGACCAACGGCAAATGGTTAACCCAACCCTTTCAAATAGTTAACCAACCTTTCCAAAGTTGATTTCACAAGCATGCAAAACATATCCTGAGGTTGAATAGTCCTCTCGCTTTGCCGTCTGTTTGTGGATGGTTACGCTAGAGTACTCATATCCAGGCTTAGTTCCCATAGCATTCTGAAGTTGACCTCCTAAAATTTGATGTGATCCTGGGTCTACGATCTCAAATAATCGTGAGAGTTATTCCATGCATCATGACCACTCCTTTAGGTAACATTCTTGCATGTTTATACATCGATCAGTCTCTCTCTCGATACAAAGATTGCGGAACTTAATGATGTCGGTCAACAGATCACACCCAAATTGTGTCGATAGCCTTGTGAAGATTAGGAAGCATTTGTGACAAATCCATAGTGATGTTTGTCCCACTTCCATGAGGTATATCGGGTTTGTACAACAATTCTGTGGCCTTTGAGTTCTGCCTTAACCTTGGCACATGTTAAACATTTTTTCTATCATAGGTGGCGAGGTTTGCACCTTCATATTGGGACACCAATTAAGCTTTTTCATGTCTTGGTACTCTTTTCAGATACTGGATAGATAGAATACTTTGACTTGTGGGACTCGTGCATGATCACAATCCTTAAATCACCATAGCATGGCAACCAACTCCTGCCGTTTAGACATAGAGTTCCATCCGTGCGGAGTTCTAACTTTTCTGTCCTAAGCTTCTTTGGATAATAAAACCTCAGTATATAAATTCTTTTGAATTTTCATGTAACATACTTCCAACATCTTTGTTCCTTAATGTTCTATGGTTTTCGCTTCAGTGCATCAGTTTGAGCATCCAAAATTTGTTTGGGAAGATTCAAACCTTAGGTCATGACTAAGGCTCGAACCCTTAATGGTGGCTCTCGTTCATTCCTGCTCAAGGCGTCAGAGCGACAACATTTGCTTTCTTTGGGTTGATACGAATTCGCAATAGTAATAAAAGGATTTCTTACCTAAATCGATGCTGTCATCATCTTCAACTCCTTTTGATTAATTTTAAAAGAATATGTTGTAGTTCTTGTGATCTGCTGAAACACCGTTACTTGGTTTCAACTTACCAATTAGTGTCTCCAGAGTTTCAGAGAAAACACTACCGCTCCAAGTTCCAAATCATGAGTTGTATAGTTCTTCTCATGAATTTTCAGTTGGCGTGATGCATAAGCAATCACCTTCTCTCTTTGCCTAGTACACAGTTGCCCAACCTTGATCAGAAGCATCGCAGTAAAGTTTACGATATAAAATCTTCGCTTCCTTCAGGTAAAGCAGAATTGGTGACTACAAACTTCTGCTTTAAACAGTTGGAACGGTTGTTTCTTGTTTGTCTCACCACTAAAACTTGGACCTTCTTTGGTGAGATTGGTCATTGGTTGGCAATCTTTTGAAAATCCTTCGATAATTCTTGCTAGATCCTAAAAAAATTAACGAATCTCGTTTGTGGACTTAGGAGATGGCCCAATCTTTCATGGATTTGCAGATCTTCGGCAAGGGTCCAAATGAATACGTGGCTGTCAATTCACTGAAACAGAGGAACTTTACATGTTAGGAATCCAAATTAACACTTGGAAATTTTGGCATACTATCCTCTTTCTTCAAGCAACTCTAAGATTAACCTTAATGTTGCTATTCATGTTCTTGCTTGTTCTTCAAAATAATATCAGGATATTCATCAATAAAGAAATTCGAACTTTATCTAGATATGGTTTGACACCGATTCCTAGTCCATGAATACGGCAGGTGCGTTTGTCAAACCAAATGGCATAATTTGAAATTCATAATGGCCGTAACGGGTTCTGAAAGCGGTCTTCAGAATGTCTTCTTCTTGAACCCTCAGTTGGTGATAACCCGACCTTAGGTCGATCTTCGAGTAGACACTCAACTCTTAAGAGGATCTAATAAATAATCATTCTTAGGTGATTCGAGGAGAACGGTTCTTCGCGTTAGTTTAATTCAATTCCCGGTATTAATGCACATTCGAAAACGATCCGTTTTTCTTGACAAACATGACCGGAGCTACTTAGAGGTAACGGAACTTGGTCTTTATAAAGCCTTTGTCATATAGTTCTTTTAGTTGCTCTGATAACTCTTTCATTTCAGAAGGTGTCAATCGATAAGGCGCCCGAGCTACGGGTGCAGCACCAGGTATCAAATCGATTTGAAATTCCACTTGTCGAGTCGGAGGAAGACCCGGCAAGTCCTCAGGAAATACTTCAGGAAAATTTCGAACGATCGGTACATCCTCAAGTCGCTTCTTCTCCGACTTGTCTTCAATCTCCTTTGTAGTAACATGTGCCAAAAAGATAGGACATCCTTTTAGCATGTACTTCTGTGTTTTAGTGCACGAGATGATGTTCAAACGAGTCTCGTTTCCCTGGTTACTTTCGTCACCATGAACAATTAGAGTTTCATTTCCCTAAGGGATGCGAACGATCTTCTCGGCACACACAATGATCGCTTGGTACTTAGCCAACCAATCCATACCAATTATAGCGTCGAAACTACCAAGTTCTACGGGCATTAAGTCTATGTTGAATGGGTGGTTCAGGAAGTTTAATGTACAACCCCTAAGGATAGTGTTTAACCCAATTATTCTCTCGTCGGCTAGTTCAACGTCATAATAGTGATCTAATGCAGTTGGTGTGATATCAATTTGGGAGCTAAATGCAGTAGACACAAAGCTTCTATCAGCACCAGTATTAAATAAGACAGAAGCATAGCGGTTGTTTAGAAGGAACGTACCCGTCACGACGTTGGAGTTGGGGTTTGTCCCTACACGGTCTACCGCATACACTTTCGCTTGAGCATTGCCATTTCCAGCTTGGTTGTTGTTATTTTTCAACTTTGGACAATCCCTCTTGAAGTGTCCATGGGCTCCACATTCATAGCAAGTGGGTTTCTGACCTGCCCTAGTTCCCCTTTGGTTGTTAGCAGTGTTGGCATTGGCGGTACTCCTACAGTCGCGAGCCAGATTGCCAACTCGGTTGCACTTGTGGCATTTGGGAGCACATGGACCATCATGGTGATAGTTTCATTTAGCGCATAGGGGTTTAGATCCCTCGTATGGCTTCTTCTCACCAGATCCTACAGTGTAGACTCGGCCAATGTTCTGCCTCTTATTTTGTTATTGTTAGTGGTTATCATCTTGCTTTCTCTTGTTCTCTGTCTGACGTTCAGCAAAAGTGCGGATTTTCTTATCCATCAGCTCAGTTGCTATTTCAATTGCCTCTTCCATTGTCTTAGGCTTTGATGCTACTACACTTCCGTGGATCATGTCGGGCAAACCACCGACATATCTCTCAATCTTGTCAGACTCTTCAGGAAACATTCTAACACATAGCAATGCCAGTTCCTGAAAACGTTGGTTGCACCCTATCATGTCGGTACCTTTCACTTTCAAATTCCACAACTCAGCCTCCAGTTTCTTAATCTCGGCCCTCGGGCAGTACTTGTCAGTCATCTTCTTTTTTAGGTCTGTCCAAGTCATTGCATACGCAACATCATGACCAACAGTCCTAACATAGGAGTTCCACCATGTTAGCGCACCTGCGAGAAGAGTACAAGTGGAAAACTTGATTTGGTTCTCCACCGAGCAGTTGCTTATATTGAACACAGTTTCCATTTTCTCAAACCATTGAATCAATTTGACAACTCCTTTCGTGCCTTTGAAATTCAGAGGTTGGCACTTCATGAAGTCTAGGTAAGTGCACTCTCTAGCAACTCATTCGGTCCTTCTAACACCTGTTCCCGAAACATGATTGTCATCGCCATTCGTGCTTTTGTTAGCATCACGTGTTGCCAAAGCGGCAGTAACGCCTTGGTCAATCATTGTCTGGGCATTAGTGACAGATGTGGTGGCGGATTTTGCAGCCGGTGTTGATCTGGTGGCTCTTTTTGGTGCCATTTTCTTCAATCACAAGAAAATATAATACCTGTTAGATTTTGTAAAATCATAACCATGACATGCGGGCTGCACTGACACAATAGTTCTGAGTCAATACCATGGAGTGCGTCTCTGATACTGTATGTATGAGCGAGCAAGTTCACGCTTTCACATCTCTGATTGTGGTCTGGTGATAGTTCTATACTTAGAGATGCTCGGTCTATTCTTATCCCTACAGAGTATCAGGATTTTCTGGTTGAGCGATGGTTATGACCTCTATGACTATGATTGTGGCTCCGCATTTTGCTATAGTGACTGTCCGATCGATAAGTCACTCTTAGGATCATTAGCAATCACACGTTAAGTACAACAACTAATGTAGCACACATCCGACAGAATAGATTTCTCACAATAAACCGAGAGTGCAAGCGCTAGACGCATGGTCAGGCGCGTGGGAGGGGGTTAGCACATACATAGAGTGTAGGAGGGCTGTCGTAGGGGCTCTGAGGACAATCCACATTCACCACAGTGAAATATACAACTCATGTATTTGTAGAATGACGCCGGACACAATGGTAGGATTGTACAAAAGTGAACATAAACACATAACAAACATGGCGTTGTAGTACTAGTTCACTCTACACATATGCGCGCGCGAGTTGCGATTCCTCTAAATAAGCCGGATTGGGCTCTATATATTTCAAGAGGAGAGTCTGTTTCGTGTTAGCAGCGAGCGCTGTGAGAGCTAGCTCGTCTCCATCGAGTCTAAGAACAATTGCACACATACTTCACACTACTCTCTCTATGATGAGGCGCACGATCTATCCGTGAGCCTTACTTCTATATAGACATATAGGGACAGGTGACTTGAGGGCATTATGAGAATAATGTGGTCTAAACTCTATTTGAATTTGTATAGGATTTTAATAATATGAAAGTGATATAATATTGATATTTGAGTGGTTTAAGATCCCTAGGCTGAAATGAGCGCGGTAAGGGATTATGACTAATAGGATCACTAGCGAGATGTGGCGGGGTGGAGAGTGAAGTGTGTGCAAGCAAATATATTGGTGAAATGATGTAATGTAGATATGTAAGTTAATAAACTAAGGACTCACCGTACACACACACATAAAAATCTCTCTATATCTCTATATATCTGTTTTTGGAGTGGAAATGGAAAAGGGTTAGGGGGGATAAGTGAAATGGTGAGGGGGTGGTAGAAAAATTAGAGGGTGTGTAGTATGTTAGTGATTTGTTTGGTTTAGGATGAGTAGGGAGGGTATGAAGATGTAAGGGAACGGAGAGATGAGTGGATTGAGAAGAGGGGAGAAGAAGGGTATTAGAGTTTTTAATATGAATGTAGAATTAAGATATGAAGATTAGAGAGTTATATTAAGAGGTGAAGAGTAGGGTTGGAGAATTGGTATTTAATCAGGTTAGGAATAAGAAATCGATTAAATATGGAAAATAAGAAGAGAGAGACATCCTAGCCTCGGTCTCCATGAGTCTAGCAGTACGTGCATGTGCACGCCTATCCCTAAACAACATGTTGAGTCGACCAGCCAATAGTTGTCTCTGACTCTGTCTCAACGTCGAAACCTCGTATAAACCAGTCATCCGATCCTGCCTATCCCTAGTCTCAAATGCTATTATATGTCGACCCAACTCTGTGTCAGTACTAACTGGTGCCCCCTGAAGGGTCTCAACTATCTCGTCCTACGAGTCGGTGATCCCATATCCAACCTCTCTCTCTGGATCATGCCTGATCTCCCTATCTATAGTAGCTACAAAGCCATAGTCTGCCCTAAGAACCTCCTGCCGGTCCTAGACACACACACACACATGCAATGAGCTCTCTCCTACCTCGTACCCTATCCAAGAGCGATACCTAACCTCTTATGAGATGGTAAGGTTTACCTCGGTATGTCCTCCCCTATGGAACCTAGTTAGTAGGGTAGTAGCAATGGTGGTGAGTGAAGTATGAAACTGATATGGGGCAAGGGTGGTGGTATACCTAATGATGGATGCATCTAGTCCTGTTGGGGGAGAGGTAATGAAGGGTAAAGTATGGTAGAGAATGGGAAGTATATGATAGCTGCCTCAGCTCTCATCTCCGGAATCATCCACACTTCGATAGCCTAATGAACAATGGGGCTAGGAGGTGGTGCTGGTGATAACACAGGTAGGGGAGGTGATATGGACAATGGAGAAGGTATCTGGGGAAGTGGTGAAGAGAGGGTGGCCCATGGGAGAGTGGTGATGAAGGTGGGTAGAATAGCGAGAAGTCTGGCAACCTCACATCAGACATAATGGAGAGGATACTGGACTGGAATAGAAATCCTAGCTGTCACAAACGATATGCAGGGTGTGGTGGTGGGGTGGCCGCATACACATCAGTCTTGAAACAGTTATTTCTCCTCCGCGATTGGGCTGTATCAGTAGTTGGTAAATCAACAAAACAGAGTCGGCAGGACTAGCGGTGCTCCTCCTCCTCCTCATCCCATCAACCTCCATGTCAACAATACATCACCTCCATCCTCCTCTGATGCTCATTCCTCATCATCTCTCTCCGTCATCTCCTACCATCAGCAGAATAGTCAATCAGGATACTCCCTCGGGGTCCTCAATCGTCATTCCTCCTCCGGTCCGCCTTAGGCTCGGACTCTGGGACATCGTCAGGTGATTGAGAGCAGTGGGTGAGGCATCCTCAGCACCTGGCTGATCCTCAGCAACAATCCTCATCATCAGCATGCTCTGGGCCTGGAACATAATCTGGCGAAGTGGTGCCTGCTCTGGCTCCCAGGGCCAGGCACGTAATCTGGAGAGGGTGGGGCCTGAAGAGCGGCCTCCACGTATGGGGGCCTCCTGGCATCTCAGGCCATGCTCAAGGTAAATACGTGATCATTACGGCCTGGTGATCCCTATGTCCCCTGATAAATCCTTAAATGGAGCTGAAACCTCCGTGTATGAATCCCCAATCATCCGAAACTGACATACTGAGAATCTGAAAATTCAAAATAGCTATATTAGTAATTTAATATAAGACTCTTATAGTAATATACATTTATCTCAAACATTATATCAAATATGAAATGCATCAAGTCCAACCAACTAATAGCAAACAAGTAGTGTAAAATGCATGAATGAATTGCACAATGTATGTCCCATGTAATACCCCTTTGTATAGAATTTCGATGTTTGGAAAATGGTTATAGTCCGGACAAAAAACATTTGACCTAGTTCTCTATAACCTTAGGCTCCTTGATACCAATCTGTAACACCCCAAATTGGGTCCGCTAGCGGAATAAAAAAAGGGGGTTTTTCCCCCCCCGGAGGCGTGTTACTTCATAAATCAATAACACAAGATGTATAAAACGACCAAAAGTCGTTTAAACTGATACATTGGATTTTTTTTTTTAACAAAGTATTTTGTTACATACCGAAGCTTCAATCACTTGTTCACATTTGTTCAAAATACAAAGATTCTAGCCCATACAGGGTTAACAAAAAGTAATGCGACAAAATCTTAAAAGCTTGATAATATCCAATCAAAACCACCAATTATCCCCTTACCACCTTCGTGCTTACTGATCCCCTGAAAAACATTGCTTAAACGTCAACAATACTGTTGGTGAACTTCAAAGGTGATAAATCATATATTGTAGGACCACAAGATTTATCCCAAGTGTACTGATAAAGCAACAGATGAAGACATCATATAAATGTAAATTAACTTGCCCTAAAGCTTATAACTCTGAAGCTCGACATAAATGAATACCATATAATGGCATACATTCCCGTGATGAATGTTCTAAAACCCCGCAAACATCCTATGTTCGACATGGTAATACGTTCGTGATTGCCGCAGTAGATACTAATCACCCGAATGGGGATGTCAATCCCAATAGATCTATTCAAAACATTCGCTTAGCTCCACAATCTAGTAACTGATAGTTCATGAATAATGTCCTAACTATGGTTATCGCAACTTAGGCAACACATAATCATAAATATGAAACTTAACGCACGTGTGTCCAGTTGTAAAAACATTGCTGCTTCTCACCTCAAAAACTTTGGTAAAACAAAAGCATGTAAAACGTGGGGCTATGAACTCACCTTGAGTGAGCGATTAACAAGTATGTCACAGATAATGCGCCACGCTGTTAGCCTTAATTATATTAAGTCAAACAATAATGTTATCGGTCTTAGAAAGTCAAAATAGGTCTTGTATTGTAATAGGCTAGTCGGGTTCAACGGGCTTGGATTGTAATCTAATATTGTCCGTGTTTCGGCCTCAAAGCCCAAGTTATGTCCAACCTGGCGCCCTTAGAAAGACCCAAGTGCCTAGCTAGAAGGCTAGGGTATAAAATCCCTTCACCACACTTGGTGAAGGGTGTTGGTTACAATTTCACTTCACTTGTAATCCTCCCACTCTCTCTCTAATCTAATCTTCTTGTTTCTCTCTCTACTTTCTCTCTCTAAGATTCTTCTCATTTTCTAGCATTTTGGTAAAGAACATAGTTGTGTAATGGATTAAACAAGTGGGATAACATGTGGTACCAGAGCTAAAGGGGTGTTTAGTGATTGAAATTCGTGGGTCAAAAAGAAGTCAAAAGAAAAAAAATCAAACCCGGATTTTTGTGCTTAGATGTGTGAATGTTTATGGTCATTAAACACACACCATCTAGGCAATAAGGTAAATCTAATTGGCAAGAGAAAATCAAGCTAAAAGGGTCAAAAGGGTGATTTTTTAGGAGGCTCATCCTTTATTGAAGAAAAAAGTCGTATATTTCGTCGTTGCGTTTTGACAAACTGGAAAAGTTCATGTTGCGTTTGACTTTTTCATGTGCTTTTGACTTTTTCATGTGCGGTTTTGACTTCTTCATGTTGCGTTTTGAGTTTGTGGTTGCGTTTTGGTTCATTGCGTTTTGATTGCAGGTTGCGTTTTGAAGAAATTTCATTGCGTTTTGAAGAAATTTCATTGCGTTTTGACAAAAGTCGTTGCGTTTTGACAAAAGTCGTTGCGTTTGACAAAGATCGTGCTTTTGCGACAAAAGTCATTGCTTTTGCGCGCCAAATTGCATTGCGTATTGACCAAATTTCATTGCGTTTTGGACCAAAATTTCTGTTGCGTTTTTGATCCAAGATTCATTGCGTTTTTTTGCCCAAATCACTACGTTTTTGGTGTCATTGCGTTTGGTGTTACTAGCGTTTGGTTGTCACTCACACACTGAGCTGGTCATTTTGGTGTCACTAACTTACTGCGTTTTTGTGTGAAGAAACTGTGTGAGAGTCAGTAAAACTTGCGATAACTTTTGATCCGTAAGTCCGTTTCAGGCCCGTGACCTCTCAAATCGAAGAGAAAAACGAGACGGATCACGCTGTAACCACCCTTTAGCTGGTTAAGGATTTTTCAAAGCCCAAAAAAAGCTCGTTTAACCATGATTTATTGACATTCTTTCATATTTTTTGATTTGTGTTAGAGTTTATTTTGTCTCTAAGCTCACGCCCATCTGTAATTTTTAGGTCCGTTTCAGTTTGGTGAGTCTAGTTAAACAAATAGCTTTAACCCTAGCCCAGAAAATTAATCTGTTTTTATAGACAATTAAATCATGGCCGCTGATTCGAAATCAAATCAATGCCTCACGGTTTTTCTCTATTGGAATTTTTGTAAAATCCTGTTAAATTTTTACGGATTCTTAATCATTAGACTTGTAAAATCCCGTGAACGTTAATTCCGATTTACAAACCACAAATCAATACTTCATAACACGTACGATCCGATATCCCATTTACACAACATCATTCATAAATGTCAAATTCAAATACCAATTTGCAAACTCAACATCACAGTGTTTATCATAAGAATGTCCACAGTTTCTTTTCGTGTTCAAATTCTAACAATCAAGAGCAGACAGAGCAACTTTCCAAGAAGTAGATGCATGCACAAGATCTTAAAAGAAATCAAGTCCTATTTAAGTTCTCACTAGAAACTTTACAAGATTATGGCACGATGCCTATCTTCAAGAGAACGTTTCTCTCAAGACTTAGATTTACTAGAACAACACTACTAAGATATACTTTCAAGGAACTAATTGCACACTACTTTGACTGATCTTGAGAACACACACGTTTGAAAAATGCTTTTCCAATTACAGAATTAAAAAAGCGCGTATGCAAATTTACAAGATATGATGCTCAATCATTTTAGATATGCAATGACTTTAACATGGAATCCCTCGGAATACATGCTTGAGTTAATTTCTTTCATCAACAACGAACTCCACAATTGTTTGAAACAAAAGAAGTTTGATGCAAGCACAATAAGATCATATCAACTAACTCATAATCCAGCATAGAATTTGATTAGCATTGAATGTTGATTCATTGAAAGTTGATTTAGTTGTCATACAAAACACTTGTTCTGAGAAAGAAGACAGTAATTCAGAGACTGCATCCAGCAAATTAGTAAAGGAATGCAGCTTGAATTCTGAAACAAAAGATGTGCATGCAATCAAATACAAGATGTCAAAAGCAAAAGAAAGATGCATGGCATATTTTCGATCTCTTCATTCACACCTTCAAGTTCTTTCAAAAGATGACTTAAAAGGCACTCGCATCGAACATGGATTCAAACGGGCATTCATGTCACTCTTTGGTCAAGATGTTGATACTTTCACAAGTACAATGCTCCTTAACGTAGATCAACTACAAAAGCAACTTGACAAAGATGAATTTCAAGAAGATGGATCCATGGCAGCCTTTTGGGTGGTAAACAACCAGTTCCAGAAGTTCATCGATTTAAAGTTTACATTGGATTATGACAGTCAAATGACAGACACGTACTTTGTTGAATACACTGGACTCGAGGTTCAACACTTCGGAGATACACTACTCCAACACCTGAGTAATGTTAAGAAGACCGTTGCTGAAAGAACACGTCATCAAAGACAGTATGAAAGAAGGGTGAATAAAAGACAGATGCAGACGCAAGAGAGTAAGATTGATACGGGTAAAGCATTGGATGCTGATTTGGTTGACACAGAAAGCATTAGGACAGACTCAACAGTGCAAGATGACAACAGCAGGTCAGGGAATGATACAGATGCTGATGATGCAGATATCAGACCCATTTATGACGAAGAGCCAATGGCTGAGGTACAATTGACTGCTGAATGCAATATCTTTGCTATAGGACAACAGCATACTGAGCAACCTGAAATCATTATTGAAGGTAGGGTTGACTAGTATCCTGAAACATGTCAAGTTAAAAGTCATATGCTTGATTCATCACCTGATAACCAGACAATTGAATACTCAAAACAATCACTCGAGTCTGAAAATATTTTGCTCAAAGAGACAGTTGCCCAATTTCAAAAAGATTTTTCAAGAATGGAAGCACATTGCATTGCTCTCGAACTTAAATATCAAAATCAATCTTTAAAATCAGGGCAACATGGTCAAATTTTGAATGAAACAAGTAATAAAGCCAAGATTGAAAAGGAAATTGATGTACTTGAAACAATGAACATCGAATTAGAACATAGTGTGGCTACATTACGTAAGGAAAATGAGACTTTGAAACAACATTACAAAGATTTGTATGATTCTATTAAAATCACAAGATCTAAGACTACAGAACAGATAACATCTTTGCTTGCTAATAATGCTGAATTAAAAGCTCAGATTCAGGAAAAGGTTTTTGCAATTGCTGCTTTAAAAAATGACTTAAGGAAGTTAAAAGGAAATAGTGTAGATACTAAGTTTGATAAAACATCAGTCTTGGGGAAACCGGTGTTACCATCACTAAGAAACCAATCAGTTGTTAGACAACCGAATGCGTTTAAATCTGCAAGGGCTCAAATGTCAAAACAACGGTTTGCCTCCCAAGTTGATGTGAACAAGAATTTGTCAAAACCAGTCACTCAACATTATTTGCCTAAGAAAACAGAATCCACCTTTGCAAAACCTGATCACATGATTGCATCTAGCTCATCTAGGAATAGTTCTAAGAACATGCCAAGATTTAGTTCAAATGACATGGTTCATAATCACTATCTAGATGTAGCTAAGAAAAAGATACAAGAAAGAGATAGGAACTCAACAACTAGTGTGCCTACTTCTGCGAGAATTCAAACCACTACTGATGATAGGAAACCAAACCCTAGGAGCAACAATCAAACATCTAGGAGTTTGCCTGTATCTAAGAGTAGTCGCGTTACGATAACGGCTGTGCCCAAAGCAGATCACTCTAAGAGTTCTAGTTCTTTTTCAGATTCCAAAAACTTTGTTTGTTCTACATGTCATAAGTGTGTCTTTAATGCAAATCATGATGCTTGTATAACAAAACTCCTGAAGGAAGTAAATTCACGTGCTAAGATTCAATCCAATAAGACCACAAACAGTAACAAACCCGTAGATCAAAAGAGTCATACTCAGAAACCTAGTAGACAGATCTTTACAGGACATAGGTTTTCTCCTAATAAGACTTCCGCTGTGTTTGAGAAAACATCTCCTAGATCTGATCTTAGGTGGAAACCCACAGGTAGAATTTTCAAATCTGTTGGTCTTAGGTGGATTCCTATAGGAAAGTTATTCGACTCTTGCACAAGCAAGGTTGACAGTGAACCCCCACATGGTTCAAATGTAGATATCCCTCATATTCATGAATGCAAACAAACTCTGGATGTAAGTGCAGGACATCATTCATGTTCAGAAGGAAAACAACTGTCTTGATTGTAGTGCAGGTACCTTATTCGTAATATCAACAGGAAAATCTCTGAGTATGGATCTGCTGAAAAAGGCTGATATATCATAAAACTATTGTCAAAGTGGATTCCCAGATGATGATACAGAAAATTGACCGTTTGATTACACAGATCAAGCTCGAACATCAAATGTCATAACGACGTTTGTTCATAACGGTTCAAGCCTCGCACCACAGTGTCAACAGAAGTTCATCAAGAAGCTGAGACAGTAACAACGTCAAATGAGCTGGATTTGCTATTCGGTCCTTTGTTCGACGAATATTTCAATGGAGAAAATCAAGTTGTTTTAAAGCCTTCCGCTGTCACTACTACTGATGCTTCAAATAAACGTCAACAACAACCTGATTCAATTCATCCACTTCAAACTCTAGCTATAAATGTCACGCTATGGAACACTTCGATTTGTATTATTTTTATTCTCTCTTTATTTTTTGATTTATAAAATTTTGACAAGAAAAATACTAAATAGAAAACCAACAAAAAGAATATAGAAAAATTATAAAACATAGAAAAACAAAAATATAAACAGAAAAACTTTCAATAATACCAAAAAAGAATCTTCTCGACATGTCTCTTGGAATCGATAACATTACGTCCTAGAAAAAGTTGATTAAACATCGACACGGCGTGTAAATGAAGTTCGAACAGGAGTATCAAATGCTTTCAAAACATGTCATTCTAAATTTTTCTCTATGACTAATGTCATTTCTGTGCATAACTCGGTCTCGATGTAACAGGGAGTGTACGGCCTCAGTGCGCTTACTCTAAAATAGAAGAGAATGTCTTCTATCTTGTTTTTAAAAAATCGGTGAAATCAAATTTTTCAAAAAGGAACTTTCAATGTCAAATTGTCTACAATATAATTGTGTATTTTTTCTATAATCAGTGGTATTGTTACAATTTGTGTGTTAAAAACACTCCCTTCCTCGAATAATTTTCTGAGGGGGAGCTTTTTAAAACAAAGCCTTTTAATGTGTTAGATACATCACATAAATGTCAATTTTATGTATCCAAACACATTTTGTGAAATTAAAATGTGGAAACTTAATGTCAATTAATAATATACATTGTTCACTAAGGCATCTCACTCCGTCTTCAACATTTTGTGGTGTCATATCAATTTTTCATTCTAATGTCAAGTTTTAATAAATATTGGTCATCCCACATATAACAATTTGAAGGGGAGCTGTGGAATCTGATTCATGCAAAGATCGTGGTTAATTTTTCTCCTCATGGTGGAATCTTTTCATGTCAAATTTAATCAATGGTATTCAAATACTAAGTGTTTTATTATTGTTTAAATTAGGGAGAAAATGTGATTAAAATATGTTATAGACGTAATGTGATTCTTTAAGACTCTAAGTGGCAACTTTTCCTTCATGGGCTAAAAAATTTCGAATCTCGGAGCCCATGTGTAGGGGAGTATTTGAAAATAACAATAAGCAGAAAATGGTTTTTTGGTTTGATCTATACCCAACAACCTATTAATTTCATGACGATTCTGAAGTCATAAGGTGGTTAGGTTAGGTATTAGTCCTATGATCCAACCAGAACCGGAGGGATCTACCCAAGGACAATCCATAGTTAGAAATAGTTGTCCTTAGGTATGAATGGAGAAGAATGTGTATAAGGGAAAAATGCCTGACTAACGTTGAGCTAACACTGGATCAATCCAACAAGGTGTTAAGTAATGACCAGTCTGGTATGCATTGAAGGGGTTGATGAATAAAAAGAAATGTATGGATAAAGGGTGAAAGATATGAAAGCCCTCCTTACACCTTATATAATCGCCAAACGCACTAAAATTCCAAAATCATCATCACATTCAAAATGAATTGATTAAATCATTCATTCCTACCATCAAAATCACATATAATAACACATATATCATATCACATAAATCAACAAATCGACTCACGCACATAATTTTAAACACATAAAGCTAGCTAGGTTAACACTAACGATTAAACTAACCTCGTTAAATCGCGGTTGTCATAGTCTCCCCTCCTTAGGGAAATTTTGTCCTAAAATTTAACTAGCACTTTCAACGACACGATCAACAAACAAATTCGGACACATAGCCTTTATAAAATCCTCACGTTCCCAAGTAAACTCAGGTCCACGCTTAGAATTCCAACGAATCTTAACGATTGGGATCCTACTACGCTTCAACTTCTTAACTTCACGATCCATAATCTCTTCAGGTTCTTCAACAAAATGTAGAGTTTTGTCTACCCTAATTTCTTCCAAGGGCACATGCAGGTTTGCATCCATCAAATACTTCTTTAGATTTGACACATGAAATGTGTCGTGTACACTGCTCAACTCCTGGGGAAATCTCAACCGATAAGCTACCAGACCTATTCTTTCAAGAATCTCGAACGGTCCTACATATCTCGAAGCTAATTTACCTTTCCTCCCGAAACGTATCGCGCCCTTCCAAGGTAACACTTTTAGTAATACTTGGTCACCCACTTCAAATTCTAATGGCTTTCGTCTATTATCCGCATAACTCTTTTGACGATCTCTAGCGGCCTTGAGTCTCTCCTTAAATAACACCACTTTATCAGTAGTTTCCTGCACCATTTTCGGACAAATTAATCGATTCTCTCTGACTTCAGCCTAAAGGACAGGTGACCTACACTTTCTTCCATACAACGCTTCAAATGGAGCACATCGAATACTCAAATGATAACAATTATTATAGGAAAACTCAGCTAAAGGTAGATGAGTATCCCAACTGCCACCAAAATCGATCATGCACGCTCTCAACATATCCTCCAAAGTCTGAATAATATGCTTACTTTGTCCATCTGTTTGAGGATGATAAGCCATACTCATATCCAACCGCGTTCCTAAGGCTTTCTGCAATGTTTTCCAGAATCGCGATGTAAATCGTCCATCCCGATCAGAAATAATCGACACATGCACTCCATGCCTCGCTACTATCTCATCGATGTAGAGTCTTGACAATTTCTCCATACTATAGTCTTCTCGTGTCGCCAGAAAATAAGCTGACTTGGTTAATCTATCGACTATCACCCAAATCGTATCGTACCCACCACTCGACCTTGGTAGCTTAGTGTTAAAATCCATAGTGATTTTATCCCATTTCCACTCAGGTATCTCTGGCTGTTGCAGCAGACCCGACGGTCTCTGATGTTCAACTTTTACTTTTGAGCAAGTCAAACACTTACTAACATATGTAGCTATATTCTTCTTCATACGTGGCCACCAATACATGTCTCTCAAATCATAATACATCTTATCCGCTCCCGGATGAATAGAGTATCTCGTAGCGTGTGCCTCATCCATAATCATAGTACTTACATCACCAATCAAAGGAACCCATATTCTATCCATAAAGTATAAACCTCCATCTCCTTTCTTTTCCATTTGCTGATCCAAGCCACGCAGCATTTCTGCTGGCGCGTTCTCTTCCTTGGTCGCCTCATTCTGAGCAACCAAAAACTTTTCCTTAATGCTAGACTGAATTGTCATAGACATTGCTCGCACTCGCTTCGGTTTCACTCTTTCCTTCCTACTCAACGCGTCAGCCACTACATTCGCCTTTCCTGGATGGTAGCGAATCTCACAATCGTAGTAACTGAACAATTCAACCCATCTTCTTTTCTGCATATTTAATTCCTTCTGGTCGAATATATGCTTAAGACTCTTATGACCCATATAGATAACACTTTTCATCCCATACAAGTAATGTCTCCAAATCTTAAGAGCAAAAACTACTGCACCCAACTCTAAATCATGCGTGGTATAGTTCCTCTCGTGAATCTTCAATTACCGCGATGTATACACAATCACATTGCCTCTTTGCATGAGCACACATCCCAATCCTTGATTTGACGCATCACAGTAGACTACAAAATCTTCTGCTCGTCAGACAACGACAATATGAGTGCATTACATAAATTGTCCTTCAAAGTCTGAAAGGCTTCCTCTTGTTCCACACCCACTCATACTTCTGATTCTTCTGTGTTAGTAAAGTAAGGGGTTTAAAAATCTTAGAAAAATTCGCTATAAAACGTCAATAGTAACCAGCCAATCCCAGAAATGATCGTATTTCTGACGGTGTCTTATGAGCTTTCCAGTTCTTCACTGCTTCAATCTTGCTTGGGTCCACCTTCTTTAGCAGCTCCAAAACTAATTTCAAATGAACCTCGTGATCCTCCTTGGAATTCGAATATATCAAGATGTCATCAATATACACAATGACAAACTTATCTAGATACGGCTTGCACACTCGGTTCATTAAGTCCATGAAAACTTCCGGTGCATTGGTCAACCCGAAAGGCATATCTGTAAACTCAAAGTGTCCATACCGCATCCTAAACGCAATTTTTGGAATATCTTCTTCATGCACTCTCAGCTGATGATAACAAATCAAAGATCTATCTTAGAGAAGTAACGCGAGCCTTGCAATTGATCAAACAAGTCATCGACCCTAGGGAGAGGATAACGGTTCTTGATGGTTTACTTGTTCAACTCTTGGTAGTCTATGCACATATGAAATGAACTGTCCTTCTTCTTAACGAACAACACGGGTGCTCCCCACGAAGAGTGACCTGGTCGAATAAAACGCATATCGAACGAATTCAAAAGGTTACGAGTTATCTAATAAGGTACCAAACGAATATCGAATCAAAGGCTAGGAAACATATAAGGGATTTCACAGGTGCAAATAAATACGAATCATTGCCATGTGAATCCTTTAAAAGAAAAGATAGAATATCTTTAACATTAGGGAACGCAAACGAAATAATCAACAAAACACACAATGACAAAAGACTAACATATCGAATTAACGATACGTATCAAGATCGATAAACAAGAAAGGTAGAATTCTTATACCAATAATTGATTTTATCTGAGAGAAATAACTAAACATCATTTTTATAAAAGTCACTTTAAACACACAAATTATTTTAAATATACAAGTCATTTTATATAAGAAAATCATTTTTGATATTTTAAATCACTTTAAATATAATTTTTTTAAAACTCCTTTTAAACCTAGTTTTCATAAAATCAAGAGATAGTTATATAAATGTGCTATCACATCTTACTCATATAAATCATTTAAAACATACTTATCAAAGTAAATAAAAATAAAGAGGCAATCATATAAAATTTGTATCATATTTTATTCGTAAAGATCATATTACACATAGTTTTGACAGTCAACCGATATCATATCGAATTCATAAAATCATTTCAAAACAGTTTTCCTCGCAAGATATAATTCAAAAAAATTTCACAGTTCTACATGAATATAAAATATGTAACTCAAACAAAGAACATCGAAATACCAAAATGTATTGCAAAATACCGTAAGGACTCTAACACAAATCTATGATTTAAAGGCGAAAGAGAGTACAAGGAACCATAAAGTCTGAATAAAAGTCAAACGAACACGTACCAGAGAAATTTATGCAAAGACATTATGAACCAAATGAAAAACATAAGGACTCATCCGTACTAACGGTCAAAAGGACAACACAGAGAAACGTCAGTACTAACATGTTGCAAACATGTTACGAAAACTAAAGGATATATAAAGAAGGGAGTAAATATATGTACTGACTTGTTACGAACAAATACCGCTCGAAAGAAAATCAGATTTACATACGAGTAATCAATGCCAGGAAAGAACTAATGAAACGTACCAATAGCCAAAAGTAGCAGATCCGAACAACCAATATATATCAAGACGCTGAATGGGAACGATGGAACATCCGTACCGACATGGTACGAACAAGGAATCCTAAAATGAGAGTAAGATCTCTTAACGAATAATCGAGCAAACCAACAACCCAATAATCATAATAGTAGTAATAAGAGGTATCCAAAATACTCGTAATCGTTAGGAAGAAAGGAAACTTGCTGACTGCGCAACTAAGCCCAACAAAATCGCACATTAATTAAGAGAAGAATTCCCTAACTATACAACTATCCTTATCATGAATGCAAATATCACAACATCTTACACCACCACCTTACAAACAAACACCGATCAATACAATCATGGTCACAAGTCTACGTATGTGATGCCTTTATAATTATGTTGGCCACCTATAATTATAAGTGCATCCTTTCACACGTGTACTTACTTCCAAGACTACACATCTCAATGATAACACACAAATATATACATATACCACATAGAAATCTTACACGACCTCGATATAACACAAACACAATGTTCCATCAAAGCAATATTTATTTATATAAAGATAATATCCAAAAATACAAAAAGAAAATAAAAGCCTCATAGTGCCCCAAAATACAAAATATCCGAAAGAATCATCAATAATAGCAATCTGTTGAGGTAAAAGACGAGATAAACTTATACTGGCCCTTGCTTGGGTTTGACTTTGCTTTCGCAAGAGTCACCCGACTCTGTGGGTCCAGGCCTGCTACGAGCATCCTACAGGAGATCTGAGTCGACCTCTTCCCTCGACTCTTCTAACTTCCCTTCCTCCTTTGGTTCCTTGAGAGGCTCCTTCTCAATTGGCTCATCGACTGGATCTTCTGATATCGAGTAACACGTAGGTCGAAATAAAACTTAGAGAAAAGCGCAAAAACCAAACGCCTAGATAGCTAAACACATAGATCCTATTATGCAGCTATATAAAGGACTCCTAGGTTATAGTCTAGGTTAAACCACCTACTTCTCTATAACCAATGGCTCTGATACCAATCTGTCACTCCCCACCAAGGCGAAATGCGAGGCGTAACATGATAGGCATCTTTACAACATATTGATGTCAACAATAGAGAATAACTAGAATGCAATCAAATTAAAACAAAAGTGTTATGACGACACCTAACATAAGATAAGACTTGTATTGAGGTTAATCGCAACACAACAATACATAGACATGATAATCCCGAATAAAATACAAACATAATCTAAGTACTCAATATACAAAAGTATGAAATAAAGACAATAGAATTATAAACTCCAAATGCAAGATCTTAAGGTCTCGCTAGCCACATACTTTTCCTTCTTTAACCTCACTAGTCTCACCTGAAAATGATACTTTAAAACGTCAACATAATGTTGGTGAGATTCATAGGTTTAACACAATTACTTACTCTTGCTGCGAATCATAACCATTAGGACATACATGGATATTATACACCAATGCAAGAAATTAAATCATCACACAAATGATTACACACAGAAATATTATACACAAATGCAAGCAGTTAAGTCATTACACAGTCGATTACACATTCGGGCTTAGATTAGCACTGGCACCTCAAGCTACCAAGCTCACCCAGAATGTACTCATATCTCGCACATAGTACGGGGTAGGCATACCTCCGATCCAAATCACCACACAGTATGGGTAGGCGTACCCCTTCGATCCAACAATGCATACACATAAGCCATATAATATCAAGTAATATCCAAAACCAAGTAAACAATTATTTGCAACACTTAAAACATTTTAAAATCAATTTAGTATCATTTTCACCCCAAGAAACATAGAAAAAGAGGCTATGAATACTCATCTTACGCTTCACAAATGCGCACAAAAGTCCGGCTAAAATCTACACAACAAATTTAACGGGTTACTCACGATCAAGGCTTTACGGTCCTAAATCATGTAACCTTCAAATTGATGGATACTAATGTCTATCATATACTTATAGACATCCTACTATGCAACCCATACTTTATTTGAACCCGAAACACTTTTTATCCCTATATTCAAATTCTCAGATTATGGCAGAATTTTATTATCACATCACGACCACTAATAAAATACTAAACGACCCAATTGGACTTCCATATTGAATTCCCAACATCTTCAATGAGTTGTGTAACTATTGTAATTTAAAAAAAATAATTAGTCTAATTATTTTTTAAAAATTGAACATCACAGAGTGTTCAGAAAATGACCCGATTCGACTATCAAAAAGTTTGACTTGATCAGACCTATTTAGACACTTGAGAAAAATCTACAAAAATTAAAGGAGTTCCTAGACATCAGGAACTTACTCCTGTAGCAATTTTATCAATTACAAAAAAGTTTTGATAAGGTTTTTAACCTCACAAACACAACCCAGAATCTGTCCCAAAAACTCAGATTCGACAACGAATCTTGTAAAATTATTTTGACTTATTTCCACTCACTTTTAATTCAAGAAACCACCTGGGTTGAAAAGTAGACTCTAATAAGCGCGCTATAGCGGCGCCATAGCGCGAGGCGTGGCCTCCACATTACGAAACATGCCAAGGCGTCGTCTCTAGGCGTAGCATGCAATAAAGCGCGATAAGGCGTGATAAAGCGCGCTATAGCGCGCCTTTTTTTGAAGCTTTTAAAAGTTTTTATGGATTTGAGCTTATTTACTAGTATTTATGATTTGGGTTGTATGAGATTCGGGCTTAGTAACTCTATAACTCAATTTTAAGCCTAGTAGCTAACTAATATTGACCACTCTATAAATATTTTTTGCCGCCTTGAGTCACGCCTTAAAAGCACTATGACACAACGTCTCACGCTAAAACTTGAGGCTTGGCTATGCCGCCACGCCATGCTTCACGCTATTTATAACCTTGATATTATATATTTACTTAATGTTGGTATTTAATATAAAGTCTATTTATACATTTATATTAATTTACTTGCACTTTAAAAAAAATAAAAATACACTTTAAATACTAAATATAAATCATTTATTTCACTTATTATTTTCTTAAATATTATTATTATACACTAACTTAATAAATTATCATTTCTTAACTCACTAGTTGGAGAACTAGCTAGAGAACTAGGTGGAGAACTAGTTTAGAGAATTAGTTCCTCGGAAGCTATACTCGCCAAACGCACTAAAATTCCAAAATCACCATCACATTCAAAATAAAATGATTAAATCATTCATTCCTACCATCAAAATTACATATAATAACACATATATCATATCACATAAATCACCAAATCGACTCACGAACATAATTTAAAACACATAAAGCTAGCTAGGTTAACACTAACGGTTAAACTAACAACGTTAAATCGCGGTTGCCACGCGTCCTTTTGTTCCTTTGTATCAGGTTACTTGCTTGCTATTATTTTGTCCAGGAGTTTGATGCTTGGTTTAGTTGTTCGGCTATTAGGTCTCTTATTGCTGCTTAAATTATAATCAACAATCTTTAAGCTTAATACTCGTTGCCATGGAAGCTGGAGCATTGTTCTCAAACCTTCATATCATGAATCAGGAATTTTTCAAGTTGGAAAAATTTGACGGGTGTAACTACACCAGATGGGCCGACAAGATGAGGTTCTTGTCGATCGTACTCAAGATCTTCTATGTTCTTGATCCACTCTTGGCTCCAATTCCCGCCAATCCCATTGCCGCTGAAGGAGAAGAAGTTGATCAAAATGAAGTACTCGAGCTTGAGAAGCAAAGGATGATTCGTAGGGAAGATGAGACCTTGCGTTGTGGTCACATCAAGAATTCTCTATCTGATAGGCTTTATGATGTTTATGCTCCAATCACCAATCCGTGAAAGTTATGGACTGCTTTAGAGTTTAAGTATAAGAAACAGGAAGAAGGTACTAATAGATATCTTATTTCTAAGTTCTTTAATTTTCAAATGGTTGACGAGAAACCTATTCTAAAGCAAGTGCATAAACTCTAAATTCTTGTTAACAAGTTGATTGTGCTTTCTATTCCTATTCCTGAAATACTACAAGTTGGTGCTATTGTTTCAAAACTACCACCATCATGGAATGACATTTCAAAGAAGTTGATAAATAAAAAAGATGATTACTCGTTGGATAATCTCTTGAAGCATCTTCGCATTAAGGAAGAAGATATGAATTGAGATAAAAGAGTGAACCACGGGTCCACTATTCATCATGTGTAGGTCGAGAACTCTTCGAATAGAGGTTCCTGAAACGGTCAAATGAAATTCAGTTTGGGGGTGAATCGTGACAAATTCAAGAAGACTGGATCGTCAAAGAGAACCGGAAAATGCCATGTTTGTAGGAACACTGGCCAATATGCTCGTGAGTGCAAGTTGAGGAAGTCCAAAAATGATGACGTTAATGTGGTGAATGGTGAAATAGCAGACTGTGTGGCTCATGCTCATCTCGATGACGACAATTTCGTGGCATGATAATTTAAAAGTGACTCATTTCTAAGAACCCTAAATAATAAAACTAATTTGAAAATTATCAAACTATTTTATTTTTACTAAAAGAACAGGGTATGAATTGGTAGAAATGGAAGTAGAGGGTAGGCGGGTGAACTATAGAAAATTTACACTTCAATTAAAACGAATAACCCTGAACATTTAAAGAAAATACGAAACAGACCCAACTGATAGTTGGCTTATTTGGCTATTCGAAAAAGTTGAGATTCCGAAAAAACTTAACTACAAGTTGTGAAACACAGCTATATTCCTAGCACTTAATAAAGGCAAATTCTAACTTTTAACAAAGGAATAAGCTAAAAAATAAGCCTCGTTAATCTTCTGTCACAGTAACAAGTAAACTTAGACAAGCTTAATGGCTTTGAGCTTTATTCCAAGCCTTATTTACTTGATGAAAACTGTAAACTAAAAGATGTATTAATGAAGCTTTAAGATGTGTGCTAAAAGAATTCTAGAACTATATGATAACCTAAAGATAACAAAACTAGAAAGAAAATTAAGATGACAAATGCAAAGTTTTTATGAAACTGATTTTGAGCTTTTTTCACTTAAGCTAAGAAGCTTATTTTTAATCTCTAGATGCTGAGATTTTGAGATTAAACTACCCTAACTATCTAAAATCTAACTAGATAAAAGGATTTCCAAATTCATACTAGAAATTAAAACTTTAACATGAATTAAGGTACAAAAATCAAACTGCTGCTGTATAAAGTTGCTGATATGTTTGACAGTTTTGCTAATTCAGTTTAAACTTCTCAATGAACACTCCAATTTCTCACTTACTCAAATGTAACTAGATGTGCTTTTACACAAAGTTATCCCTAAGTTTTCATTGATTATTATAAAGCTAAAACACTTAACTGCTTAAAAAAATGCCCTGGTGCTAGTGAAAGAACTTTAAGCTCTAATTTTTGAATTTCCTATTAACTAAGTTTAAAAGCTGTTCTAAAATTGTTTCTTATGGAAAACTCAAATGTACAAAAGAAATGATCAAAATTTTGTTGACTTTTGAAGTAAAAATCAGCCTAATCCAAACACACCTTTATTTAGACTGTCAAATCCATTTTGCACTTAAAAACTCTTTTCAAGCTTAAATTCCTAAAACTTTTTATCTGCTTCTACTAATACTAAACTAATGAAGCTATTTGAGCTGTAAAATTAGTAGCTTATTAGGAAAAATAAGCTACTTATTCTATTAGGCTTATACTACTATTTAATGACAATTTTTAGTGATTAATATCTAGAAATGATTAAAACTGAATCAGCTTAAAGCTAAAACACCTATAAGCTAATTCAACTAAATGAAACAAAATTAGACATTAGAACTCTTTAGAATAAGCAATTTGTTTAAAGCTGTGAATTTGCCAAAATGAGATAAAGAAAAGAGAACCTGAATACTTTGTTGTCTCAGACACTAGAGGCCACTCTTGTAGAGTGAATGACCTCAAAAAGGCTTAATCCTATTGGCACCTTGCCTCTAAACCTCAATAAGCTAAATCTTAGCTTATTTCTTCCTTGTTGCTTGAAAATGACCTCAAATCCTTAAGTGATCATGCTGTTGATTACAAATTGTTAAAATGAGAAAATGAGTGTTTAAGGAACAAATTTTAACTAAAATTGAGCTTATTAAAAGCAATAAGCTCAAACGAGCTTATTTAGAGCTTATTTGATAAAATTCGACTTATACTTGAAGACAAATGATTAAGAAACAAGTCAACTGAGTTGTATTACTGAATTAAAAAGGTACAAGCTTAAAAGAAGAGGTTACAAGAGCTTAAAAGCTTAATTGCTTAAAATGAAAGCTTAATTGCTTAAAACGGGAAATTACAAAGTAAAAAGTTTTAAAACAAAATTTAACTACTGAAAAATGATGTCTAAGGGTGCTATTTATAGAGGAGAGGTGAAGAGGAGGAAGAATTTCTAGAAATGTCCATTCAATCTCAGCTGTCGATCTTCTTATGAGCAAACATAAGCCGTTGGATGAGCTAAAATGATGGTGTCTTGTCCAATAGGTGCTGCCACATGTTGCTTGTGTATAGGGGAAGGTGTATGAACGAGTTTGATTGTTTAAAAAGGAGAGGGGGTGAGGAATTTTCAAGTTGGGTTGTGTTAAAATTTGCGGAAATACTGTTTATGGTTGTTAGGCATTACAGAAAAGCGGTATTTTTTTAAATGGTTTGGAGAAGTGCACCTTCGTCCCTAAGGTTACCCTCCGCCCATAACGAGGTTTAAAAGGAAGTTTCAAGAAGACAGTTTAGCCCATGTGTTATAACCTTACTTTCTTACTTCCTATTAATAAATGCAACTATAACATCATTTGCATTTGGTCCATTGATCTTAATCATCAAATAAGCCCTTAAAAATTTGGGCACACTTGTCATTCTTGAACCTTTTGACTACAATTGGACTTTGTCTTTCTTTCTTGCTGTGTCGGGCTGATCCGGCTGTGATCTTTGGCTGATTCTTCACTCTTGCTCTTATCTCTTTCGTTCCCTTGTGTTTTTTTGATCGTTTTTGCTTCTTTTTGTTCCTTTTTGTCTTTGTAATCCTTTCCTGCACAATTAGACACAAAAGCACACTTTTTCTATTCTTTTGGCATTTTTATGGCTTTTATTTGGCAAAATCCCGGGTAATTTAATGTACAATTTAGCAAATATCAAAATTCCCCAAACTAAAGGATTGCCGTGTCCTCACGCAATGTTATGAAGTGTACACTTTGTAGACTAAGAAGTTCCCAAAATGCCCTTGTTTTGAACCTTTAATGAATTACCTTTTAAAATCAACTTTCACTTTTCTCAACATTTAATCTCTTGGAAACACATTAATGGCAATCATTGCAAGTTTGCAACTTTTAGGCTCATTGAAATAGGCTACTCCCGATTAATAGAGCACAAAAGAGGAAAATTCGTCATCCTTGACTTTTCACTAGACTAAACAAAGCTAATAAACAAGATCATTGTCAATATAAGTCCAAATGGTTAAGCTCTTATACTTATAACTTGTGAACTTTTCACTCCCGGGAATAAATTAATGATTAAGATGTGTGCACTCTTTTTAACTCAACCATAGATCAATTTATCTTCATAGTTGAAATTCATCTATGCTTTACAAATAAGCCTTGTGAGCTTAAATGTTAATAACATAGATAAACCTCGACTCAAAGCTAAAAGAGATTAGGAAACAAAACTTATAAATTGATTTGAGAAAATGAAATTTTTAACCATTCTTTTTATTTTCCATGTACTATAATTATTTTTTTCTTGCAATAGGAATGTTGTTCTTAGTTCGAACCCCTACTTAGGCCTTTCTCCCAAATAGGATATCGCAACAACAACCGGTGTTCTTAGTTCGAACCCCCACTCCGCTGCTAACGTTTGTGGGTTATCGCGACAACACCTTTTCCTACAAAGCCTAGAATCCAAAGTCCCTTAGTTGCAATCATCACCTAGGCCGCGCTCCCTAGTGATGAATGCCTACGAACCTTGATCCTACGTACATAGTTTTAATCCTTAGTTGCGACCCCATCCGAGTCTTTCTCTCAACATGGATACGCCAACGATTAAAAACTACATATAGCTTTTGTTATTCTATTTTTTCGAATGCTTCATTGGCACGAAAAATAATGCTTTTGCATTAGAAATGCTTCATTGGCATTCTTTTTATAATTATCTTTTTGATGAATGGAAAAATTTCATTTTAGAAAAGCAACTTATAAATTTGAAACCAAAAATCTTACTTACATATTAAAATGAATTCTTTTTCAAAATGTAAGACTTTTTCTAAAGACATTGGTTGACTTAGCTAAATTAAAAAGAGCACGTATGATTAAGTGTGTTAAGAGCTTATGGGAGTAAAAAGACACAAATCATTCATATAAGCTTTAGGTTTTCCAAATAAACCTTGCTTAAACAAATACACTTATATTTAACTACATCATTTCTTGTTCTTCACATTTTAAAATCCAAAGCAATAGGATTTGTGAAAGCTTGGCCCCACAAAAGGTAGGTTAAAGAACTAGCTAGGGCATTTTTCACCCGGTCAAGTCAAAATTAACTCCTATTTCTCACCAACGGACTACCAAAAAGAGGTGTTTTTTCCAAACTTAAGCTTCTTTTGAGCTTTTCTTGTAAGCAAAAATTTAAAATTTCTCACTTTTTCTCAAAAAGGTAATTCAAAAAGATTCAAACAAGGTTGCGTGAAATGTGCCAAGTCATATCGAAGATATCCTTCCCCTAACTAAAATGAAACTTTGTCCTCAAAGTATAAAAATAAGGGTCAAAAGAAATTCTTTAACATAATTCTAGGACATGGCCAAAAAGAATAGATGTTAGTTCGCTAATGGACAGGAATAAGAGATTTCCTTATTTATGAAGAGAAGATTGGAGAGCATCGATGTGGTAATTGTTTAGGTATGCTTTGTCCTTCCACAATATTGTACCTGAAGCTTCAAAATCCAAAAAAACCTAGACAAAAATCACAACAAACCAACTAGAGATCGAAAAAAGAACAAGCTTCCTCTCTTATGTAATTGTTAGCTAAAATACATCCCTCTAAAAGGCTTAGTTTTTGTTAAACCGTGTACAAGCTATACTCCGCCCCGAATTAATTAATTGTCCTTGGGGAAGGCAAAGAAAATAGAAATGAAAAGAATAATAGGATAAAGCATGTGGTGCCTCCCACGAAGCGGCTTGTATTATAGAGTCCCCTTCGCTGGACTCTGTCCCAAACTAGGTTATTTGGTGGATAATAGCAATGTGAAGAAAATCCTTAAGAGGTGGAACTTACCTACCCAAACTAGGTCTGAAAGATCTATACCGTAGCATTTTTGATTCGGGTTCAACAAACCTTTTTAGTAAAGTTTTCAAGAGAGAATGTGAAACCGAAAATGCTTTGGTAACATTAAAGTGCATTAAGGGTGGGTGGAGTGGGTCAAAAGCCTTCAAGAGTCAAAAGAGCAGTTAGAGGAGCTAACTCTTTTGAACTCTTGATCTTAAAAGCTCCTTGTCATTAAATACCGGATTAAAAATTTTATCTTTCACTCCCCGTGGAGTTATGATACGGGTAAAACCGCCGGGGATAGGGTGACAAATGGTAAAAATGTTCGTATTGTGGAAAAAGTTTTTTTTGTTTTTTTAATTTTTTTTTTTTAAATTTTTTTATTCATTGTTTTCTCCCTTATTAATGCCAAAAACTTCTTTTTCACACACTACTCCCGGGTCCAAAAGTTTTCATCAATCCATTAGACTTAGATTTCTAGAACAATTCTTTCGATCATCGGAAAGACAATTTCTTTTCAACTGTGAAAAAATTTTCCCATAGTATGTGGAGTCATTAACACCTATGACCTTTTCTGGGCTCAACCTTTGATAGGCTAAAATTATCGACACTTGGAAGGGGAATAAAGGAGACCATCGTCCAAGTCGGTTTCCTCACAAAAGGAAAGGAAACGTCCCCTTCCGAGTCATCTTGGTATCAATTCCCGGATAGGAGAGGAAATATATCACAAAGAATATCAATCTCTTCCACCTTATTTATCTTGAAAATCATTTTCAACATTAATAAACATCCGGACTTTCAGGGGATGAGTGTTTTCATTAAGCAAAATCATCGAAAAACGTTAAATCTATCTCCGTTTCACTAAGTATCTTAATTTTCTCTTGATTTGAATAAACTCATTTTGAAGACATCTTTCTCCAAAGTAATGATCTGTCCTCATCGAGTTCAAAAAAGTGTGATTTGAAAAAACATTTAAATGTATCAAATTTATTTTCCACTTTCGAACTTGACTCGTCATAACTTGAGAATTCTCTCGTTTTGTTCAAAAAGGCACATTTTCAAAACTCTTGACTTTAGCTTCCATTGAATTTCCCTTTATAGAAAATCTCAATTCCTTTTGCATCGATGGAATCATCTTGGGATAGGGATTAGATCTCAACATAGACCTTTTTTTTCATCGGCACTCCGTTGGAAGGAGTAGTGTTGATTTGCCTTCATCCACATTAAATAAGGAGAATCCTTAATGGGCACATCGGCTAAATGGTTACGGCGAATTTGAATTCTTTTCATTATTAAGCTCATTTTGAAAATCTTCATTTACACCAATTAGACAGGATCGTCTTAGGACTCTCTTGGGATTGAGAAGGAATCTCGAACACTAGATTCGAATGAATCTTTTGATGTGTCAAAATGCACTTCTCCCATTTTTAAAGAGTTAACGGTTTCTAAAATCGGGGACATCGGGTGTAATCGGAATTGGTTGACAAACATTCATTCTTGAAACAAAAGATTCACTTAAAGATTTGTCAATTATTTTCTCGGGTAAACCGCCTATTCTTTTCACCCGTTCATCCTACTCATCTCCAAAACCTCGGACACCAATCAGATATCCCCTCCCCATTATCCATTGAAACACTCTCATTATGTAGAAATATCTTGGGGGTCTCTTCCCTTAAGGGAATTGTTGGGTGTAATAGGAGCTTATCCAATTCCCTCTTATTAATAATTGTACCCCATAAACCTCACATCCCCATCAATGGAAATGTTCATCATAAATGGAAGTAGACTTAGAAAAATCTTTCACAATTCATCCAAAACGTTTTTGATAGCCTCATCGTAATATCATCGGGATTATCGTCTAGCTCTCTTGGGGTTGGGATAGGATTCTTAACACTAGTTTCCGTGAATCTTTTTGGTGTGTTAGTGACTCATCCCCTTGTCGTAGAGAACTACGGATTTCCCTCGGAAATTCTTATGCATTTTCTCCTAAGGAAATTGTCTTACAAAACACTTTAAATCCTTTTAATGATGGATCAATGCGAGAGATGCCGCTTTTTTTCGAAGAGAGTAGAAGAAGCTTTAGGATGTGAAAGGAATTATAGAATTTTTCGATTTTTAAACACTCTTTCTTTTTACGTTTCATGACTGTTCTTCTAACTCCTTTCGGCCTCTCCTTTATTCTTTATAGCGATGTCGCTCTCTCTCTTCTCTGTTGCACTTCTTTTTTTAAGCACCATTATCACAAAATTATTTAAATGTAATAAAGAAAAAGAAAATTATTTGATTCTTTATTCTTTGTGCTTTTCATTTTTATTCAATTCATTGTCCGTATAGTAATCTCTCCTGATAGTACGTATGTCGCAAGCATGTAGATCCCCATCACCCCTCGCCGTAGATCTACCACTCCACGTGTCTCACAAATGGGATATCCGTTTTCGCTACCTATATTGGTACAACAAAAGTCTTTGTGAGAACCACGACAATACGAACAACAAACAACTCGCGAATTATCTTTTGTGAATCATGTGGTGTATTACCCTCACCATTATGACAAGAATAATCCGAAAAGTGTGGAGTGTAGTTATAAAGATTAGGAGAATAACTTGTTAGCACTTGAATTAAGTACTACCAATTGAAGCAATACTCATTAACAAGGTATTGAACCACACCTCGCACAAGTCGAACTACGGGCAATGCTGGGATTTCGTTGTCCTTCCGCTTGAAAACAAGGATAAAAACCCGTCTTATGTGACATAGAACGAATCAAAATTTAGAGGGATTGAGAAGAAGAATTATATGGATAAGAAGATAACGAAGGATATTTTTGGATTTTATATATTTTTCAATTTTTTATTAATTTTTTTTTTATTTATTTATTTCATTTATTAAGGCCTAAAATTTAAGAATGAAAAAAATATCGAGAAAGAACTCAACCAAAAGATCTACTCACGTCACGGTAGCTCTTTAACCAACTAACTCACAAAGAAGAGCGGAGAAAAGGGAAAGAGCGAGGCTCTTTTAAAATAACCCTTGTCCCTTGAGGCGATCCGAAGACCCGGCCTGCCTACTCTCTTTAATGAATAAGCCAACTAGAGGTGAGCCGTACCTAGTGAATATCAAAAATGGGAGTGTTTTGATCTTTTGTTGCGATGATATTATGATAATACTCATTTTAGAGTATTATATTATTGTTGATTCTTTTTGGGGAATTTTGATATTTTCAAGTGCTTCTTTTATCTTTAGTAAAAAGAAAAGAAAATATATTTTTTACCTTTTATAGATTTTTTTTTTTTTTTTTTTTGAATTTTTTTATGTTTTTGATTATATAACAAGAATGTAACTTTCCCGGTGGAAAGGATCTTCTCGACTATACTTCAACAAATGCCCTCGAAAATCGTGCGAATGCCTCCCCGGCAACGGCGCCAAAATTGATCCGTGATAAAGTATATATATCAAAATATGTGTAAATCACAAATCAAGATATCGGAAGTATTAATTACCGAGTCGTTTTGTTACGAAGAGGCTTTCGGATTTGAGAATCGAGGACGATTCGGATTCAAGTGAGAAGGGTAAAATTTGTTTTGATGTTTATTTTTACAATAGAAATATAAAAATGCAATAAGAAATTTAAAACTAGCAATTATAATAGCAATTACGAAAATGTTTACGTACGAGAATTAAAGAACGCGAGCTAAAAAAAAACTTTTAGAATCTAAAACAATTCACTAAAAACTTTTTATTTCTAAAAATATTAGATTTAAAAAGAAAAATATTGCAAAAAGAATCAGATTTTTAAACCTAAAATTGAATTAGTTATGAATTAAAGAAAATCTATGATTTATTGAAGATGAAAATTAATTCTGAAAAATACTAAACTAAATCTGAAAAATATAGAAAAATCATTTTTGTATAAAGAAAAGGTGCAGAAAGTTATAAAAAATAAAAGCCCTAATTTCTACTTTTTATTTTTCAACTAATTGGATTTATTAAAAATCTACCCTAATTATTATTAATACTATTATTAATAAAAAGGGAAAATAAAAGAAAATAGGAAAGACAGGGTCTAATTCTGGACAAATGAAACTTAAGGGTAGGCGGGCAAAATAAAGAATATTTACACACTAGTGAAAACAGACAACCCTAATCTTTCTAAAAATTACCAAACAGACCCTAGCTTATTGTATTCTACTCTAGCTTATGAAATAAGCAAAATCAGAAAAAGTGCTTTTAGTGAAAAATGCTTAAAATGAAAAGCTAAACTAGATTATGCAAAGAAATCAAAGGCTTATTACACAAAATAGATTGCTACTAATATTGACAGATTAAGCTCTTAATATGAACTCAGTTCTAATTACAGATTTTTGAAAGCTTATTTAACTAATCTAAAGAACTTATTAGAAGCTGAAATTTGGCATGATTAAAGACTAGCTTATGAACTAACTATCACCAGAATTTAAGCTAATTACCACTACTAAATTTCTAAATATGATCTAATGAATTTGACCTTTCCTACTGAATTAACACTAGCTTACCAAAACTGACAGGCTATGAAAAATTAATGCAGGCTGAGATAAAGCTCAAGAATGATTCAAACACTATTCTACTCACTAGAAAACTACAATCCAACAACAAACTTTAACAATTACACTTTCTAATGAAATTTTAACTTCTACAGTCCTATTACATGGAAAATATAACAGAATGATTGCAACTCTGATATTGAGCCCAAACTACTCCCTAAATTCAGAAGAAAATTACCTATTCTAGATACACTAATCTAGCCATCATGAAAAAAAAAGATTAACTAACATATATAGGCTTTAGACAGCAAATCCAAACACTCCTTAAGTCCTATAGAAATCAACTTTCAGCCTAAAGAAATGAAAACAAATGGATCATTAAGCAACCTAAACAATCAAATTCAACAATTATGAAGTATTAAGCAAATTTAAAGCATTAAACTCAGAATTAATGAAAGGATTCAAAAAGAACAGATTTATACTACAATATTGTGCAGAAAAGGAAACTGTGAAGAAAAATTATTTAACCTGAGAATCTGAAGAATCTTCTTCACCTAGACATCCAAGAGTAGAGTCTAGGTGATCTTAAATGGCACCTTGCCTCTAAACCTCAATAAGCTAGCTTATCTAGCTTAAAAAACTCAAAATCAATTTAAATTGAACTAGCAATCCAATCAAACCAAGTAATAAGCTCAGAAGCTCAATCAACACTCAAATTGAATGGAAAACTTTCTGAGATTAAAACTAGCTTATGTAAAGTAGCAAGTGAACAGTAACTAGCTTATGAAGAATTGTAATGAAATTGGAATTTAACTGAAAGTAAATGTTTACAATGTAAAGTAAAGTAAATGAAATGTAAATGGTTCAAATTCACTCTAAAAACAGGAGAAAATGGAACAACTCAAAATGAAATTACAAATTCCTATTTATAGACTAATCAGCAGCAGAGAACTTCTGGAATCTTCATTGACAGCTGGCATTCTCTTAATTCAGTCCGTTGGATGATTTGACAGGCTGGATAACCGTTTTTGGAATGATCTCCACCGTTGAATTGATGCACGTGGAGTAAAATTGATAGAGGGGTTTGATTAAGGAAGAAAAGAGGAATTGATTGGTATAGGCCAATTGAAATGTGGTGGAGAGATGAGTAGCTAGGAAATTTGGCGGGTAATCTCTTTTGAAGATTAGGGTTCTAATATTTCCAGTATTGGGGAAGAAAAGTTTGACAGCTTTGACCCTTTTAGAACTTTGCCAATATGTCATATTCGGTCCTTGTGGTTTATTCAAACTTTGGCAGACTTATTTCCCTTCTTTTATAACTTTGATAAATTGCAAAACTGGCCCTTGTCTTTGCTTGTCCAATATTGTAGTTATAGCACAAGTTCGAGAATGGCAATTTTGGTCCTTGTCGTTTCCTTCTTCTTTTTTTTTTTTTTTAATAACAACTTTCCACATTTGGCACATTAAGTCCTTGAATCTTCAAAACTCTTAAATGGGCCTCTAAACTTTAAACACTTGTCACTTTCAGTCCTTGGCTTTATTATTTTGTCCTTTGACTGCCTTTCTTGCTGTGTCGGGCTGATCCGGCTTTTGATTTCTTCACTCTTCACTCCTGTTCTTGTCTCTTTCGTTTCTTGTCGGTTTTTGACTGTTTTTGCTTCTTTTTGTCTTTTCAATCCTTTCCTGCACAATTGGACACAAAAGCACACATTTTCTATTCTTTTGGCATTTTATTGGCTTTTATTTGGCAAAATCCCGGGTAATTTAATGTACAATTAAGCAAATATCAATAGCCTTTATGAAATTTTCAAAGCACCCTTACTGGAGTATCTTTATCAGTTGGAACGCGCAAAAGAAGTTAGGATTAAGACAATGTGAGAAAACGTTTGTTAGAACAAACCAAACATTGCTAAAAACGTTGCGCTTTCTACCCGTTTTCGAATTCACATTAGTTAAAAGTTAGACATGTTTTTAACGCATGACCTTTAACATCAATCATTTTAGAAGATTGTGAACAAGACTTGGTCTTATCATACTTGTGTTATTTTCGGGTGCCAAATGTCAGATATGGAAGTTTTGATAAAAAAACCTTTTGTATTGACTTCCCTTTCTATAAAATCACAAAAATTGATAGTTTTCGTTTGGAACATGAACATAAAACGGAAATGCATGAAGATTATGGTGTCGTTAAATCCTGGAAAAAGAGGTTGACGAAAATTAGAATCCTGAAAAGGCTGATTTTTCAAACATATATGATCTACTTCTCGAAGAGTGTGTGTCTAAAGATGTTACATGTTCATATTTGCATTCTCTGTCTGATTTAAATGCTTATGCTGAATTACAATGCTTGTATCTTCATAAAGTCAAAGAATGTGAAAAGTTCTGAACAAAAAGCTCTTTCGAAACAAAATGAATCTGTTAACAAAGAAGTTCATAATAAACTTTTTAATAGTTTTGCTAACTTGAAATACCTCGATTTTTCTCTTGAACTTGCTTTACATACAGGTAAAGAACTAAATGAAAAACAACTAGTTTGTAAAGAGAACGGATCAAATGTATTTACGATAAGACGTGAAAACATATCATGATAATACAGGATTTGAAGCTTCTAATGCAAGACAAGAATCATAGCAATAGTGAGTTGAAAGAAAATCATCGAGACACTGCAAGGATTGTCTGTGGTAACTCGGTTTGATAATACATTTGTTGTTCGACAACCTAATGCTCAAACGAATTCCAAATCCATCAGTTTTAGGTAAACCCGGACTCCTTTTTCAAAATACTACCTGAATCGAAGATGTTTTCAAACGAAACAGTCGGGTTAATAAACTAATGTGTAAGCATGGTTTGTTTTACAACAAGTCACTAAAAGAATTTGCTCAGATAGAAAACTAGCAGTTCGAAACACAAGGTGATTGCACCTGGCCCCTCTAGGTAACCCAAAGCATGTGACATTTCTGTCCCTAAGGAATTTGGTAGGTCAAATGCATTGGTTTATAACTACTACCTAGAGGAAAGCTAAGAAAGTGCACAACGTTAGAAAGACATGATGTGAATGGAAATCCTAGTATGAAGTTCCAGATAGGTTACCCATCACTGCTAATGGTTGCAAACCAAAACCTAGGATATATGGCAAAGCTTCATTGAGTAGTCGGGTTTCAAACAAAGATGTTCACTTAGGAGAACATAGGAAACAAAAGCCTTTCTTAAAGTTCAATGACTTGCAATGTCCTACGTGCAAAAAGTGCCTTTACAGTGCAAATCATGATGAATGCGTCTTAGAATACCTGTCAAGGTTAAATCCTCATGCCTCTACACAGAATAAGGATGCAAAATCCCATAAGACAACAAAGAGATATATGCCCGTAGGAAAGTCAAGTGCATCTAAGAAACCAGAAAGACAGATCCCTGCAGGACATAGGTTCTCAAACAAAAAGACTACCACTGTCCCTAAGAAAACAATGAATCCTGGATCTTGTCTTAGGTGGCAACTAACGGGTAGAATTCTCAAGAATGTTGGTCTTAGGTGGGTTCCCACAGGAAAGTTATTCAACTCTTGCACAAGCAAGGTTGAAAGTGAACCCACACATGGTTCAAATGTAGATATCCATCATATTCATGCATGCAAACAAACTCTGGGTTTAAGTGCAGGTACGTCATTCAATGGTCAAAAGCAACAAAGAATTGACCTAAATGCAGATGCACTATACAATGAAAAGCAGGAAAATCTCAGAGTGTGGTTGCTGAAATTACTGATATCTAAGAAACCAGTGCCAGAATGGTTTCACAAAAGATGAAATCTTCAGCAAAGACGTTTGATCGCAGCAGATCAAGCCTCGGTCTTCATGGCAATGACGTTTGAACAACGCAGTTCAAGCCTCGTTCTTCATCAAATGACTTCTGATCATAACCGTTCAGAACTCGGAATTCAAGACCACAGCAATGAACAGTCAAGTTCAAAGCTGGTTCCAAAAGTTGTTCCTTAAGCAAACAAGACAGCTACATCACGACAAGAGTTGGAATTACTATTCCACCCACAGCCAAGCACAATCAATGTTCAAGCTGGGGTTCCAAAAGTTGGTTCCTTAGAGCAATACAAGAAAGCTACATCACGACAAGAGTTGGGATTACGATTTCCACCTTCACTAGCAATGTGAGGACAACATGTATAGATATAAACTATTATATAATCACAAAACCTAAAAATAGAAAATTTCTAAAAAAGAATCTTCTCGACATGTCGCTTGAATCGATAACATAATGTGCTTAGAAATGTCGATTAACAGACACGGGTTTGTAAATGGTAATTACGAGCGAGAGTTTGCAATATTTTCAAAACATGTCATTTCTAATTTCTAAATGGCTTATGTGCAAATAACAGTACATAACCCGGACTTCAATAAAGGAAGGTTTATATCTTATCCTCACAATGAGAAAAATTAACGTTTCTCAGGATCTTGAGCCGTTCTTACAAACATTCAATTTTTTTAGCTCAAGAAAAAGGAAATGTACACTTCATCGCTACCCTTAGCGTCAGAAGAGAAGTCCTCTTACATTTTGGGTATTTAAAAAGTTGAACCTAATTTTTCAAGAATTCTCGATGACAATTCATAAACTTCAAAATATGTGTGGTTCAACACACCATCCCATCACCATGTTTTTCAAAAGACTACAATATAGCAATTTGGTCCTATTTTTGAGTGGGGAGTTTTTCAAAAATAAAGTTTTAATGGTTCTTGGATACATCATCAACGACCATACTTATGTAATTCAAAACATATCAAAATGTTCCCAAAACCATTCACATGCTGACCATAATTTTCTCCTACAGATTTTTCAAGCCTTATTTTAATCACAAGGTATTTTCAAAAACTAAGTGGTTTATATATTTAAAATAAGGGGAGAAAATGTATTTAAAATATGATCAAATCGACTCAAGGTGCTGAACAGAAAGAAAAAGAGTGTTATATGGTCGATCTTATACTTTAACAACATCTTAATTTCACGGACGATTGTATGTCTTAATTACACATAACCTATTTTACTTTAAAAACAAAGCTAAAATAACCAAAACGGACTTAAAACCCAATATTATGCTTGTTTTGGCCTAATTGTATGTGCAGGAACTGATAACTATAAAAAAAAAAAACCAAGAAAAGGACGAAAAACAAAGCCAAAACGACAAAACCGGACTCGGAATGGAAAAGACTGTGAAAGACAAAGCCAAATCAAAGCCGGAAACCAAATCCAAGTCAAAAGTCAACATAAAAAGTCAACAGGATCAAAGTCCTAAAGTCAACCCCGGAAGCCAAAAAGTACCAACAAACAAGAAATATAAGTTTAAGAGGTTGAAATTGCAACCCTTAAACTTGTTTTTATAAGCGTGAAAAGAGAAAAGGAAAAGAGAAGGGCCTTTTTTGTTGTATTACTCAAAGTAACAGTGAGGGGGGGAGCAAAACTGCCACACCCCCAAACATTGTATAAACCAAGACGAAATATGCAAAGAGTTAAATAACACTGGGGACTTGTTTTGCCAAGTCCCCAAAAGTTATTTAACCACAAGGACCAACTGTGTAAACAACCACATAACTTTGAGGGGTTAAACTTGCCATTTGCCCAAACAAACACTCTGTTATACCCACAACGATTTTTCCCGCGTCTTTTTCCCTCCCAAAAACAATCACGGGTCTATAAACCCGTTTTTACCCCATGAACCTTCACCACCTCCATGGACAATCAACTCCCCCTCCTCCACTACCTTTCACCACAACAAATGTGCCAACTTGGCTAATCCCACACCCCCCAAGACCTATTCGACGGCTAGGGGATGGATTTTTAAGATTGAAAGAGCCAAGATTAAAGGTTTAAAACCTCACAAAACAAACACAGATACATTGTTTTGTGTTTCTACAAACAAGCACAACAAGAAGAAAGAGAAAATGAAACCTAGTTATTAGATTTTTGTGCGTATAAAAGGCCTTGATAAGCCATTGGCAAAAATATTAATTATACTTCATATTAAAAAGTTTTAATTCAGTTTTTAATTAAGTTTTTTATTGTAGTTTAAAAGTGTTTTCAATGTTAACCTCTCTTATGCATTTGTAATTTTCCATTATAATGAAAATTTAAGCCGTTTTACGTTCATAACTCTGCATAAGCTAATTTTGTGAGCTTATCTATGTTTAATAAGCTCAAATTTAGTTTAATACCTGTTACAATTCTAAATACTGTTTAAGTTGAATTTAGTTCATATAATGCTCATTTGATTGTTGATTTTGGAAGCTTTATTGGAGAAATAAGCAATATAGCTATTGAGCTTATATGCTCAGTTTTAGAGGCTAAGGAGCCATTAGGACAGGTTTATAGTGCCCACTCACTCAGAAGAGTGGCCTGTTGTTTCTGAGACAACATAAATCCAAGTTTCATTCTAAATTTCCAATTAGCTTAATTTTTAGATGTAGACACTAGCTTATTGCTTTCAATATTTTTTAACACATTAATTAGGCTGTATATTAGCTTTTTTTTTAGGCTTTAGTGCATAATCTTTTGTTCTACATTAGCTTATTTCTCAAAACTGTCATAATAGTGTAATTAGCTAGCTAAGAAACTAGCTTATTTTTCTTAATAAGCTAGGCTTTTTAGTGTTAAAATAGTTTAAGTAGGTCGTTACTAGCAAGAGTAGATAAAAAGTTTTAAAAGTTTTAGCTTTAAAATCAATTTTAAAGTCACTTTGGTTTGACAGTTTTTAAGCAAAGGGGTGTTTGGCATAAGCTTAAAAACGGGTCAAAATGGTTTTGACTATGGGTTAAAGTCATTTAGTAAATTTGAGCTTAAGTTTTAAACATATTTGAAGCTTTTTCAAAAGTTTCCAAGGTTTTAAAAGTGTTTTCCAAAGTTTTTAAAAGCATTTTCATCACTGTGAGGTTTTTAAGAGACCCACAAGTGCTTATTTGGATAAGCACTTGTGGTTTGAGTTTAAGCATTAAAAAAAGTGTGTTTTGTGTGTCTAAACAAGGCTGTTAGAAAGCCTTGGTCTTTTGACTTTGGCAAGTCAAAAATCACCAACTCCTTTTCTGTCACAGTTTGTAAAAACAAAAGACCTTATCATTTTCAGAAAATAAGCAATTAAAACTGATCTTCAATAGAGCTCAAAATTGTGCACAAGCCCCTTGGCTATAACACTCAATCTGTTTGAGCTTATTTGTACTTTTAGAGCTTATTTGACAGCTTAAAATAAGCTGTCAAATAAGCCCTTGAGATTTGCCTTAAAAGCTCCCCTGGTGCAAAAGGGGAACTTTAGGCTTGCTATTCTCAGCCATTAAGCACACTTAATCCCAAGCTTTTGGCTTATTTTAAGAGCCTATAAGCTCCTTGATAAGACCTCAAAGTTTCAGGCCTTAGGAAGCTTATTTGGTTGCTTATTTTCAAGCCCAAACCTTGCTTGTGGGGGCTGGGTGGTATGTTTTTGATACTTAGGTGTAAGGATTGCTTATCTTACTCCCTGGCTTATTTGCTTTTCTATAATTTTCTTTCTTAGGCTTTTAGTTGCTTTTTAAGTTATCTTAGATTTAGGTGTAGAATTATTTGCCTTTACATTACCTTCTTTTTAGCTTATTTAAATGCTCAACTTTAAGCTTCTTAGCCCTTTAAGCTTTGTTTAAGCTTTTCTGACACAATAAGCTTTCCAACAGCTTATTTAGTTAGCTTTCCCTTTCCTTTTTAGCTTATTTAGGTTAGTTTAAGCACCTTTTGCTTATTTTAGTCATTAGCTTAGCTTATTCGACCAAAAGACTTAGAAAATTTGGCTTTTAAGCCATTTTAGCTTGCTGTCAACTTTAGGCTTATTTTTAAGCTTATTCTTTTGATAAAAGTGAAAAGTGCATTTGTTAAAGTTGTGTGGTATAAGCCCCTTAATAAATTTGTAGTTTTAAGTTTTTGCTAATTCTCAATTTTTAAATAAGCCAAAAATAAGCCACAAGCGTAGGGTCTGTTTTGTCACTTTTTCATAGTGTAGGGTTACCCGTTTACCTTGTAGTGTAAATTCTAGATATTTTGCCCGCCTACCTTTTAGTTTCATTTCTTACAATTTCTACCCTAGAGTTTTAAAAAAATAAAATAAAAGGGGAAGATACTTGGTCCGGGTGAGCAAGACTCGAACCCGGGACCAAGCAATACATCCCCTTTATCCCACACACACTTAACCACTGCGCCCTTGGGTCTTTTTCGTTATAGACTCAAGGGCAAACATATTTATACACATTTTGCCCAAATAAGCTAATAAGCTGTCCAAGCTTATTTTCGGGCTTATTTGTTAAGCTGTGTGGTGTTTGGTATTTTTCGTAGGACCTTTATAGTGTAAAGTATTTTTAGAAAATTTTTGTTTGGAAACCGTTTTTGGGTCAAACGAACTCCGTTTTCCGGTCAGTCTTTTTCCATTCCTTCTTATTTGATCCCTAGAGTAAGTTTAGTAGCAAAAATTTCTTCGTAGGGTTATTTTTAAGTTTTTAGGTTTTTCCCCCCCTTTTGTTCAGATACGGCCCACGTTTTTCATAGTGTAAATTTGTATTTTCTAGGTTTCTTAAACTTTCAAGTCCGTTATAATCAATTTACTTTTTCACATTGCCTAAACCAATTCCTTCCCATCAAACTCAAATCTTCGATCGTATCGATTTTACCATTCCAAGCCACCTGGGGATGAAACGACCCGGAAAGCACTATACTACTATCTTTCTCGTAATCAATTATTGCTAGGTTTTTACCACTAATATATATTATATATTTTATTATATATAATAAATATTAAGATAGGGTGTGATATCACCGATCATAAACCAACAACCCCAATCAAAGGCATGGAGAGGGTAATTATACCCTTACATAGACGCGGTCAACAAAAACGGTATCTTATGTTGACCACGGTCAGCTTAAGTCTAAGTTCCAAATATTATAAGTGACCGAGACTTTTTCGTATTCCTAACATAATGGTTTTTCTGCGACCCATGGCATGGTTTTATGATAATCTGCTGGGAACGATGCCATGAATGGAATAGGTTTCATTTTTCCTTTTTCGCACATGACGTGAATTTCCTCACTTGACAGCTTATTTAGTTACTCCTTATCATGGTAAAGTTTAACACGGTGTCCATTCACAATATAGCTTCCTCCAATGTTTTCATAAAAACAACGACATAAAATAACCGATGGAAAACCATGTTTGACCATGAATGGTAAGGGTCCATACCATTTTGATCTGAGTTTTGGGGCTTTGAACTTGTATTTGGAATTATATAAAAGAACTTTGTCTCCGGATTTGAATTCTTTTTGGATCCTAAATTTGCTATCATGGATAAGCCTTATTCGAGATTTGTAAGTTTGGATTTCCCATACCTTTATTGGAGTCTCAATTCATCAAGATTCATACAATTGGCAAAGACTTTTCAGTTTTTATCCTAGCAATTTTGAGATCAGGATTACACAGCTTCTTAGGGCACAATAAGCGCGCTGTTCATTTTTGAATGGCAAAGTGACATGTTTTCCCTGACAACAATCGTAACGATAGTGCAATTGGGTTTTGTAATTTATAACAAAAATAAAAGAAAAGAATGCCTACAAAGCGTCGTCAATGTTTCTTTGACCAAAGGGAAAGGATTTGATCCTATTATTTTTTTAAAATCCTTTTAAGCTCTGTTATTTTCAACTTGGCCATATGTTTGTGATGATAAGCTTAGCAAAACGAATGGTGAACACCAAATCATTTTCATTCAAACTTTCTCTCATTTGTTTTTACAGAATGATACCTCTGTCATTTATTAATCTCTGTTAGAATAACACAAATCAAGAGAAAAGATTTTTCAAGAAATGGATTACAACTGTGCATCATTGGTTGGTTAGACATTTCGTCTTCTTGCCCTTTTAAGATACGTAATCAATAAGCAACAGAATGTATTTGAACTCTATGAGATTTAGGTTGAAAGGTCCCAGGAAATACAATTCCCTAAATGCCAAATAATTCACTAACTCGGATGCTAATTGAGGCATCTCATCCTCTCCTGAGAGGCTACCAAAACATTGGCAAGCATCATAATTTTGAATGAGAGTATGAGCTTCCTTGAAACTATTGGCCAATAGAAACCAGCATCAAAAACTTTCTTTGCTGTGGTGGAAGGACCATAATGTCCCCAATTAGGTTCAAGATGGACATTCATCAAGAATTTTTATTTTTGGTTTTAGAACCGTGAAACAACTTCTTCTTGTCATCCCACCGGAACATTTTGAAGAGATATGTTCATCCTAGAAATAATTGCAAAGTTTCGAGAAAACTGCAACGTTGGCGTAATTAAATCCTTTTCTGAGAATTTTTCCAACTAGATAGCTGGCGAAATCAGCGAACCATGGAATTTCTTCTTCATCGTTTGATGAGACATTCATGAGGGTTTCATCAGGGAAATTATCATCGATATCTTCATCCCTTAAATTCCTCTAGATTTGGATTTTTAAGTCGTGACAAATGGTCTGTCGTGACATTTTCTGCTCCTTTTTTATTTCTGATCTCGATGTCAAAATTCTAAAGAGTAAATCCATCAGATAAAAAAAAGATGCGTTTTACAACTTGTTACCAAACATATATTTCAATCAGAAGTGATCTAAAGAAAACAATTTTTTTAAGAATAAGGAAACGAACAAATCTTATCGAACTCAAAACTACGACAAGTAGCTCTTCTAGTGAGCCGTATAGTTTGTGGTGAGTAAAAGCCATCTTAATGCTATTAGTAATACTGGCTGCTCATATCAGAAGTTAATGCAGCTCAATTGTGTATACTGCTCAAGAACTTAGAGAAAAATGCTAAGTGGTTACTACTACTATCACAATTATACTGGCTAAAATGCATATTATCGAGCTGCTTAGAGACTTAGAATAAGAAAAATGGCTGAAAGTAGTTACTATTGCTAGTAACACAAAGTTACTACTGTTAGTACAAGTTAATGCTGTCTGAGAAGAGTTAATGCTGCTAGTGAAAAGTTAAGTACTAGCGATTTAGTAGTAGCTACTAGGGTTATAGTGAATTTATATGAGTTATTTGCGTAAAAGATATGTATAACTTATTTGTTTAAAAGATTTGATATTCTTAAGAAAGTATTGTAAGCCGTTTAGGACTCCTTGGTGTATAAAAGGAGGTTCTAGGGCATAGAGTTTGATATGAGTCATTCATAGAATTATCATAGCTTTAAGGATTCTTATTAACCGAATACTTTAAGAGTATTCGTATTATAATGAATATTATAGCGTTTGTTTGTTAATTATAAGTTCATATAATTACTGTTTCATTATTGTTCTCTCATTATTAAATATTATACATTCTGTAGAACTTTAATACATTCAAACAAAGTTCTACTATAAGTTGTGATAATTTGTCTAATAGAAACTAATCCTTATTACAAACTTAAGGAATTTAGATACTATTGAAGTAGGCACGCAACAAGCTGTAGCAAGCTTGTTCTTGTGAAACTTTTGCTAAAAGATATGATCAAATTCTCACATGGTGGCTGCATCCAAAGTTTCATCCATGCTCAAAACCGGGTGATTTGAGTATGAGGATGAGATGTAACAATACATCTAAATGATATCTATGCATCTGTAGGAAGTGCATAGAGAACAGTGCGAACCTTGCCAAAAATATCAGTTGTGGAAGGTGTTGAAAATAGTAATGCTTATTACAATCTGGCTGAAATAAGCCTTAGGAGAAGATTAAAGTGAAGTCAGAAGTAACTTTAATGATGGCATTCCCAATGAACAGCATTAAAGTTTAAACTCTATAAAGGCACTACACACCTTTGCTGAAGCTGTAGAAAAGCAGATTGATGGAATGAATTAACATAAGAAACTCAAAGAAATCTCTTAAAGTGGCAATATGACACTTCACAAGCTCCAAGCTTAAGATGCTTGATCAAAACCTTTGGTAGGCTCTAAAAGCTTGTGAGTCAGTTAGAGCTTTTGGATGAAAAGCTTTCACACGAAGATGTTAATCAAAAGTTATTAAGAAGCTTGTCACCTGAGTGGAACACACATGCTGTTGTGTGGAGGAATAAAGTTGAGTTAGAAACAATGAGCATGGATGATCTCTATAACAATCTTAAGGTGTATAAACCAAAGTCAAAGGATGTCTAGCTCAAGTTAAAAGCCCACAGAACAGGCTTTTGTGTCCTTTTTAAATAACAACACTAGCAACTCTAATGAAACAGTTAATGCTGCTTGATAAATGCTAAATTGTATATGTAAATTACCCGGGATTTTGCCAAATAAAAGCCAAAATAATGCCAAAAGAATAGAAAAAGTGTGCTTTTGTGTCTAATTGTGCAGGAAAGGATTAAAATGACAAAAGAGCTAAATGTCAAAACCGTCAAGAACGAAAGAGACAAGAACAAGAGTGAAAACACCAAAAAACCAAAAGCCGGAATCAGCCCAACACAGCAAGAAAGGCAGTTCAAGTTCCACATAATGAGCCAAGGACCATTATGACAACTTTCAAGTTCAAAGCTATTGAAGTTTTTTAGAGTTCAAAGGACCAATAATTGCCAAAATGAAAAGTGAATTTATAAAAGAAGAAAAAAAAAGAGGAAAACACAAGGACTGATTCTGCCACTTTGAAACTTGCTTTATAGCTACAAAAGGATGGGGAAATCGCAGGGGCCAAATAAGTCAACCCTTCATAGATTCAAACAGAAACCGCGTTTTTAAAACAACCTCCAACAAACTTAACCGTTTTTCCCGCCAAAATTGCCCACAACCCAACTTCGCCAATTCACTACCCCTGCTCCACTATAAAACCCAACCTTGTTCATAAACTTTCCCCTTATCACCTCGTCCATGTGGCATCATTTAATTGGCCAGGACACCTCACAAACTCATCAACGGCTATAACGTAACTCGAAGATGACAAGGGCTACAAATGAATGGAAGCTCAACGAATTTCTCACTCCTCGTCTTCATACCCTCTCTAATAAAGGAGCAAACTTAGGGCTCTCATTTTCGTGGTTGTAAATTGTTTATTTATTTTTTTTACTTTAAATGCTTCAATTTTAATTTAAGCAATTTTTCCTTCACTTTAAGCAATTAAAGCTCTTAAGCATTGTATTCTCCTCTTTCAGCTTGTAACAATTTATTCTATTATATCAATTGAGTTTACAATAATGTGTTTACTTTATATCAAATTTCAAGACGTTTTTAAAACAATAATCTCTTAATAGCGTCAATTTAGCTTATTACTGTTCATAAGCTCAAAAGCTAGTTAAAACTTGTCTTCAGTCATTCCTCTACTTACTTTCATCATTTACATCAAAACATTATGATTACTTGAGTGTTTTGAGTGTACTTTGAAGATATAAGGAGAAATAAGCTCGAAAACAGCTTATTTGTGGTTTTCAATGTTTAAAGGCTTGTCAGCCATTAGAAACACTTAAGTTTCTACATTGGATATCTTAAGAGTGAAGATTCTGTAAAAAAAAAAACTAATTTCATTCTCTTCTATTCAAGTACATTTACCTAGCATTTCATTAGTCTTATTTCATAACTGTTTGCTTAATACTTGTGCTTAGATTCCCATTATCATTATATTTAAAACAGCCTTTTATTGTCATTGATCTAGAGCTTTCTAGTTAAAAATTCATTAGATTTCATACTTAACTTCTTCATTTTTAGATAATAAGCTCATAGAGTAACTAACTTAATCTTACAAATAACTAGTAACTTTATGTTAAAAAGCTTAAGTAGTCATTTTAAATAAATAGCTAAAAAGTTTAATTGTTTACTTTAAGATAGATTTAGAGCTCTATAGCAAGTTGCACACACACACAGCTAAGGTGTGTTTGGTAAAAGCGTTAATTTGACGCTTCAAACTCAAAGTACAACTTTCAAAGTTGTTCAATTAGCTGAGTTAGTTATAATTACAATATTTAAACAGTTTCTAAAAGCATAGTTGTTTGAATTCCATAATGAGTTCACAAAATTACTATTTGCTAGCACCAGGGCACTGTTCAAAACTGTGTAAGTCTTAGATTTTAGAATTTTAAAAGGCAACTTAAGTTCAAATGTAGTTTTTTGTGTTTAACTTAGATCCATTTAGTCAAAAGTAAGCTTTAAAATTCTAGCCTGCAACTTTGTTCAAGCCAATTGCAGTCACAACCAAGGGCATATCACAACATTTATGCACAAAAGTGGACTTTGTTTATTTATTATTTGTAGTTTTCATTCCTTTGAATTTTAGAAATCTTTTTACACAGGTTGATTCAAAAGTAGCTAGAGTTACTAACTTCCAAAATATCTTCAGCACGTTATGTTCATATTAAGGCAGTTTTTGCTTATTTAAAAAAGCATTCTCAAGAATTAAATGCACAAAACTAGCACTGTTTACATCAATTTTCTTGTTAATTTAGTTTAAAGATTGACCTTATTTATCTTTCAAAAACCTTAATATCCTCTTAAGACATCAATAAAGCATCTTTTGCTTTTAATTTTCATCAAGTAATAAGCTCAATATAAGCCAAAATCCAAAAAGCTTTTTAAATACATACTTTCTGTAACATAAACATTCAGACTTATTTTCACTTATATAGTTTTAAAAAGTCATATTGCTTAATTACAGTTGAATTAGAAATACTCATTGATAAGTTTGTAGTTTTAAAGTTTTTGCTAATTCATCTAAATGTTTATAAGGCCAAAAATAAGCCTAATCAGTAGGGTCTATTTCTAATTAGTTTGATAGTTCAAGTTACCTGATACGTTTCTACGATAAGTGTAAATTTTCCAATATTAGCACCCTACCCTCTACTTTCTTTCTTTCAATATCTACCCTCTTCTAGAGAAATATAATAATTAAGTTTAATGTATAATTTCATCATAGATTTTAATTAAATTATGTTTTTAGTTTAAATAAATCAAATTAGGGTAATAGATATAAAACAGAAAGGCTTTGTTTTCCATTAAATGTTCTTCACCATTTTAGTATCTTAAAACCAATTACGAATTTTTTCCCATTAAATTTGAATTTTCTAGAAATAACAACCATACGTTAGTTCTAATTTCAATTTCTCACACAATTCTTAAAAAATCAAAAACAATTAAAAAATTCTAATACATTTTCCTAAAATTTTCATTTTAACTTGAGATTTTATATGAACTAAAAATATGTAAACAGTTGTCCTTAGTTTATTAAATTCAGTTTAGCTCGCATTATTTATTACGATTTTAGTGCATTAAATTTCGAGCTATTTCATGTGTTTTTACACACACACCAGCTTTATACAAATTGAGTATATACCAAAGTTCAAAACAATCCTACTATTCTAAAACTCGAATCTAATCAAGTCCTAAAATCTCAATTCACGAGTTCGTTGGGACACGACCCGAGAACAGTACTTCCGGATAAAAAATATACAAATTGTGTTTTCTTAGTGAGGTTTCTACCTTAAATTTCTCTTGTTTGAAAGTATTTTGGAAAGAATATCTTACTAGGATATAATACTAAAGTATACTAAATTTGTTTTCTCCACATCCATATTTTGCGCCGTGTGCCGGGAAGACGAGAAACAATTGTTGAAGAATATTCGAGTTGAAGTAGAGTTTCGAAAAACTCCTTAAGAAGTTATGGTGCTATTTTTGTATAAAAATAATAAAAAATTACATTAATTTCGATTCCTAATCGAATTACTACATCTCTCTCTATAAATAATAATCAACATTTAGGATACGAGCTATCCATCTTAAAACCATTTCCAATAAACACTAAACAAATCTGAAGTACTATGCGATATAGACGACCTTTAAAGTTTACAAACTAGAAGGAGATTAAGGAAAAGTGATAGCTATTCTCTAAGTAGATCATTGCCGCTCGCTACAGCTTTCCGCTAACTTGTGCGGTACCTTAGAGACTTATCGTGAAGCTTGTAAATAAACGATTACCAAAAATATTTTTGTTGTTTCATTCCTTAATAAATACCCAAAAAAATATAATTTTTTCCCAAAAGAATCTTCTCAATCTCAAATTCTTATTCTTTATGTATTATTTCAGAAAAAGTATAAAAATCATCATTCTTAGTCCCTCTTATTTGTTTAATCGCATTTTCCTATCCTCGATAATGTTTAATTCTTATGCGCCTAATCGTATTCAAAACTCCCGTTAGCGATCAAAAGTGTTCAATCTTGTGGGGTTGGTACAACTAAAGAGTGATGTTCGATAGAAAATCTCAATGACCAGATTCAATTAATTCCCGTGACCTGCCCGACTCTCTGTGCATGTGGCGCATGTGTGGAACCCCCGGTCGAATGGGTCCGTATGGCAATGGATGTACTCTTATACGTAACGAAATTCGAAAAAAGAATTGGTTGCATATTGTTTGATAATGGAGTTATTCTGCCCAACAATTTTCAAGATCTTCTCCCGAGTACTCCATGACAGATACCACGTTTGTTAATGCTCCTCGATGACCAAGAGTTTTTGATCAATAACCCCTGTGTAAATATTAATCACAAGACCCCCACAAATCGATCATAATTGTTGTTATGAGTGCGGTGATTTCATTAAATGGAATTTTTTTGCACAAAATGCCATTTGTGAATTTTGTGAAAAGGTGCTCATTTTAGGTTACAATTGTCCACCAAAGGATCCGAATCATTTCTGACCAGAAATCTGCTATAATACAAAATTTTGATTGTTTCCCACATGATTTACAAACTCTTCCACAACAATATCTTTGTTTGTTAAAACTGTGGGGTTGAAATGTCAAAACCGGAAGAAGGAAATAAAAATCCACTTGGTTCATCGGCTGACATTGGTATTTCTATGAGGACCCCCACAGATTTCACAACAAAGATATTGTTGTGGTGATTTGTAAATCATGTGGAAACAATCAAAATTTTGATTAATAGGCACGATTCTGGCTCTAGAAATGATCGGATCCTTTGGTGGACAATTTAACCTAAATGAGCTCCTTCTCTCACAAAATTCACAAATGCATTTTTGACAACAAAATTCCATTTAATGATCACCGCATCCTAACAACAATTATGATCGATTGTGGGATCTTTGAAAATATTTACACCGGTCTTATCAACAACGCTGCTCTCGAGGGCATTAACAAACGTTGTATTTCATTGGATGACTCGGGAAATCTTGAAAATTTGGAAAACTCCATTATCAGACACAATAATGGCAAAATTCTTTTTCGAATTTCGTACGTAAAGATTAAATCCAGACAATACGGACCATCGACGGTTCCACACACCGCAACAATGCACAGAAGAGTTCGGGCACGGAATAATGATCCTAGGTCATTTGAGATTTCCTATCGAACAACACTCTTTATGTAAGCAAACTTCCACAAGTTGAACACTCTTTTATCGCATAACGGGATTTTACGATTAGCGCCATAAAATTAAACATTATCGAATAAGGAAAATGAGAAATTAAACAAATAAGAGACTAATAGAATATTTTTATCTTTTCGAATAATACATAAAAGAATTTGAGAATTAGAAGATTCTTTTGGAAAAATTAAATTTTTTAGTTATTTAATTAGAGAATAAAAACAAAAACTCATTTATGTAATCGATTATTACAAGCTTCACTATACAGTCTCTAAGAGTACGCACAAGTTAACGGAAAAAGCTAGCGAGACCCAGGGAGTTTGTTGGAAGGACTTAGGGAGGGGGGGGAAGTGGAGGGGGGGGGATCACTTTTCCTTAAACTCACCTTATAGTTTGTAAACTTAAAGGTCCGTCATACCTCGCAAGTACTTCACGATTTGTTTAGTTGTTTATTGGAATGGTTTAAGATGGATAGCTCGTATCCAAATGTTGATTATTATTTATTTTTTTCTAATTCGATAGGAATCGAATTAATGAACTTTTTATATTTTTATACAAAAATAGCAAAATAACTTCCAAGCTTCAAGCAAGTTTTAAAGGTTAGGATTTAGTTTTTAAAAAGTTAGAGCTTAAAATTTTGCATTTTGCACCAGGGCAAAATTTGGTTGTAGTTCAAATTTATATACGTATTATAATAATCCCGTAAGAATTCTTTCCAAAATACTTCTCAACCAAGAGAAATATAAGGTAAAAATCTCACAAAAGAAAACACAATTCGTATATTTTTATCCGGGAAGTATTTTTTTCTCGGGTCGTGTCCCAACGAAATCGTGAATTGAGAATTTAGGAATAATTCGGATTCGAGTTTAGAATAGTAAAGGATATTTGATTTGTTGATTACACTACAAATGTAATAGCAAGAATTAAAGAAACAATGAAATAGCACGAAAATTAAATGCACAAAACGTATTAAACGCGAGCTAAAACTGAAATTTAAAATCTAAAACACGACTTTTAACAAATTTTATACCTAAAAATCACAAATTTAAAATGAAAATTTTAGGAAAAAGAATTAGAATTTTTTATGTATTTTTGAATTTTTTATGATTTTTCTAAGATTTAATGATTTATCAAAAATAAACTTTTTCTAAAAATTAACACTAAAATTTTTCTTTTATTTTTCAAAAATACTAGATTTAAAATGAAAATTAATGCAAAAAGAATTTTAATTTTTCAACTATTTTTCTATTTTTTATGATTTATCTAAGAAAAAGTAATCACTAAAATCTATTTAAATTTCTAGAAAATACAACTTTAATGAGAAAAGTATAGAAAAATGGTTTTTAAATTCTAAAGATGTGCAGAAAAATTATGGAACAAAAAGCCCTAATTTGTATACCCTAATTGAACCCTAATTTGTTCAATTAAAA